>VCRD01001671.1:6710-20220 GCA_006783055.1 Trinorchestia longiramus | reverse complement strand
CATTCCCTCGTATGATGTTGTTGATGTGGTCATTCCCTCGTATGATGTTGTTGATGTGGTCATTCCCTCGTATGATGTTGTTGATGTGATCATTCTCTCACGTGATGTTAACTAGCGTCATGCAGCACTGTAAAATACCAAAAATTTCAATGCATTTAATTCAAATGTTAATAATTCGTTAATTTTCTATCAGACATTGAAATGAGCGAAATCGCCTGATGGTAAGAGCATTATGCAATTCTTCGTTGATTTTTGCAATCGCCTGGAGCCCTTTTCCGCCATACTAAGTCCGAACAGGATATTTTCTTTTTTCTAGATAATTTCATCGAATGTGAACAAACTTATAACGCCTGGGTGTTCAAACTCATTTTGAAGTCACACCAAAAAAAATCCTGAGGAAACAAAATTCTAGTTTTCTCGGTCTCGATGTCAGCCAGAAATGAAGAGCAAGCGTAACAGCTGAGACCGTCGCTCCTGCTGTGTAGTTGTGAGCTCACGACGCGCCTGTCGTTAGCGCACCGGAAAAGCTTGTGTTTGTTTTGCCCAAAGATTTATGACTGGGCCAATCAATGCTCTCTCAAAGGATGTTATGGGCCCCAGAGAAGAGCCACATCTTAGGCCCAGAAATGGCCCAATGGCAAACACGCTCAAATGGCCAATAGTGATATCGTTGTCGTTAGCGCAGAGTACTTTGCCACTCAGTGATCGTTTGACATCGCGTCCAGAGCTTCGAATATTGGCGATATAAGTTCCTCTTTTGACACAGCAATTGCTCAACATTCAGGGGAATGGCGGGCTCAGGTCTCGCCTGAACTGTTGCTGGATGACGTAAACAATCATAACGCAGACGGCAATTACGCAGCCTTCTCGCACGGCCATAGTTCTCTGTCAGGCTTCAAAAATATCGGACGCTGGTTCAGGATAAATGAAGTTTTCTCGAATTATGAATTCAGTTGCATGAAATCATTCAGTGTTGTGAATTGTATTTTGAACGATGGTTATTTCATTTGAACCCATTTTTTCTTCGGTTGATTTATTTAACGACAATTTAAAGTTTAGCATTAAGTAAATACACTACCAACGATACTTTCACGCTATTCTACAAGGTTATATAGATTGTGGAGGAAGTTAAAATGTTCTAATTCTGAAAACAGAATTTAAATAAAAAAAATTCTTTTTATGAAATCATTGAAAGAAAATGTTAAAAGTCCTTCTTCAATAACTTATTTATGTATTACAGCATTGATGCCATCTTTTCATCCTTCCAAGAACAAGTGTTCAATGCTGCATGTCTCTTATCTCTCATTTAATATTATGATATTAAATACTGTGTAAACATAAAATACAGTTTAAATATTAAAAACGGTAGTAAATATTAAATGTAGTGTAAGCATTACATACAATGTAAACATTAAGTGCGACGTAAACATTTGACGCAGTATAAACATTAAATACGATATGAAATTGTCACAACACAATATCAAAATATAAAACTGAAGATATTATTTTACTTCAGAATGTGAAAAAATGTGTGAAAAACTTCTCAATATAACAGTTGATAAGTCCATGAAGTATGTTATCCATGACGTACAGTGCTCATGATGTACAGTACTTATTTCGATTTAGAATATCGCAGTTGATAAGATCACAACATGCTGTAATTGCATGACATCAGAAGAAGACAGCAATATTGCACCTCAGTGTCACTCACTGCACCACATTATCATAACAAGAATTCATTGCACGCATCGAGGCTGGATATACACGAAATAATTTCTGTAATGTTGTTTAAAGACGTTTTCCCTTTCGTGTGTCGGGGCTTGTGATACAATTAACAGAATTCATAGTTTACCTACAACCGTACAGGATTAAATTAGAAGATATACATGCAAACACTCATTATGCTTCCATTGCACTTCAATACATTGTATGAGGGAGCTCTTTCTCATGCAATGTGACGTCATATTACGAGTCTTCATAAGCTTCTACCAGTTGTCCAGCACAACAGGCATTTCACTCCAGCCATGCCGGAATGTGTACGTGTGTGTTGTAAAGTTGCGCTGGCATTTAAATTGAGACATGCAAGACCAGCAATTTTTTTGTTCCTCAAGGGACGGCATGAGATGCAGCGGAGACTGAGCCTGTCCATCTCATCAGCAGTATAATTGCTCATTCGTATGTCGAATTAGTGTATAACTTTTAATAGCGTGAATCTTTTAAAAGATTTTTCCACTAATGTTTGTGAGTTCTGTTTTCATTGTTTGGTGCTTCTGCCTCTGCACACATACAGTGCTGTTCAGCACACCGACCGTGCTGTTCAGCAAACCAACCGTGCTGTTCAGCACACCTATTGTGCTGCTCAGCACACCAACCGTGCTGCTCAGCACACCAACCGTGCTGTTCAGCACACCGACCGTGCTGTTCAGCACACCGACCGTGCTGCTCACCACACGAACCGTGCTGTTCAGCACACCGACCGTGCTGCTCAGCACCAGAAGCAGGAGCAAACTTCCCCTCCGTCTCTCCACCGTTCAATTGGCCAGACCAAATTTGCGCAATGTTTCAGCAGCTGTCGAGGCAGTTTTGCGCTGAGATATTGCCTTTGATTTTTAACTGTTTGCTCTCCTTCTGTTGCGCCTGACTTATGATCGGCCTAAACAAGGCAACCAAAGCCTACGGTGCACCCCCGCCGCCGCCTTTTTGAGAGCCTTTTTAGGCTTACTAAAAAGCACGTGGCAAGGCTGTTTTGCTGTCATTTGGTGTTCAGTTCTCATGCTATGTCTGCTGCAGCACCAACACCAGTTGTTTTACTGTTTTCTTTTGCTTCATAGATGAGAAACTCAAAGATGTTTGAAAAAAGTTACTGCAGAATCCTACACAGTTTAAATAAGAAATCGAGACAAAGCAAGCTTCTTAGGCATAGTTAATAACAACGATATTTTGTGTTTAGTATTCGAAAGTCTTCAAAGTTAACTCGGCTGCTTTTATTGTATTTAGCGAGCGGAACAAGTAGCTGAATAAAGATTCAGTGTATTTACGTGACTCAATGCTTATATGAAATACGAATTGAATGATACAAAATGATATTAAGATGACTTTAATGATATGTTAATATAGTCATGACTTTAATAGTGAAGAAATAATGGTAACTATTATAATGTTATACCATCATGAGAACCAAAATTATATAATGATGAAATAACAGGAAATATAATAATATTATAATGATATAATCAAAACCTAACAGCACGACTTGGAACGCGAAAAAATCTAACAAGCCTCTTGAGTTTGTTCCTGTCTTAAATTTTGCTAATAATGAGTCACAAATGTTGCAGTACACCAGAGAACTGAGGAAGGGGTTCAATATGAGCCATATGACCATATATGTATAGTGAAATTGTAAGACCTAGACTCCCTGCCCAGTTTTCTAGTTGTACTGGTATAGGGTTTTCATCAATGAGAGACTGTAATTCTTCAGAATTGAGTTCTGTAGAGCGTTCATTTCTTGTTTCGTCCTTTAGACTGAGGTCTTCCTTTTTGAAACGTGAAAACCATCTTCTACAGGTCTTTTCATTCACCACATCATTCCCATAAGTGTCTATGAGGAATCTTGCTCCTGAAGTTGTTACATTGTCCTTCTAAAATTCATACAGTAAAATATGTCTGATGTGTTCTTTACCTGCAGTTTGGATTTGGGTCAACACTATTAATTAATTAGAATATTTTCAGCAAAATCTGAAACAAGAAATATTATTTTAGTGATTTAGATAGCTATAGCTACATATGTCATTTATAAGTTAAATTTGTGATAATGCCCTAAAATTATAACTGAAAAATGGACAGAACTTTCGTTACAGCCTGACATATACTGGTCTGCTTCTTGGTTTATCTCCAATACATTCTTGCATGAAGTAGTCTTTGTAAAACTGTTCTTGTTATCAAGTTAATAGGTAATGTTCTGTTAATAATTTTATTAAAAATACAAAACTTACAATAACTCGACCTATACGTATTTGTTTTGCTGAATAAATGGAATTAAATTAAGGTATTGATTAAGTACTCCATTTATTTCTATCTTGATATATGTTTTTATACTTTGTCGTGACAGAGTTTTCAGAACAGGTTCATTAAAGTGTGCCTTAATTTCATGAATTTCAAGTTTCATTGAAATTCTGGACTTTTTATACATTGTAACCTCAAAGCTATACATACGTATGAGCTTGACAAAAGACTAAAATACAAAAAATTATGTTTATATTTAAGGTATTTTATAAAGTGTATGTTACATTTTATATTACAATAGAATATTAAAGCTTTTTCGGTTAACACTTGGTGGCACGTTAGACACTTGGTGGCAGTTAAACACTTGGTGGCACGTTAAACACATAGTGCCATGTTAAACACTTGGTGGCATGTTAAACACATAGGGCCATGTTAAACACTTGGTGGCATGTTAAACACATAGGGCCATGTTAAACACTTGGTGGCATGTTAAACACTTGGTGGCATGTTAAACACTTGGTAGCACGTTAAATACCTGGTGCCATGTTAAACACTTGGTGGCGCGATAAATGCTTGGTGGCACGTTAAATACCTGGTGCCATGTTAAACACTTGGTGGTACGTTAAATGCTTGGTGGCACGTTAAATACCTGGTGCCATGTTAAACACTTGGTGGTACGTTAAATGCTTGGTGGTACGTTAAATACCTGGTGCCATGTTAAACACTTGGTGGCAGTTAAACACTTGGTGGTACGTTAAATGCTTGGTTGCAGCAGGATCAGGAGTTGACGCATACACTGGGTGTGACTAAAGTGCGTCAGTTCTGTGCTTGCTTAGCTACGTAGAGCATCTTCACACATGACAAGGTTGCGGTAAAATTGAAGAAGACATCAACTTCATCATTTTGTACGAGGAAAAGAAAAGGAAAGTTTGAAAGAACATAGGAAAAAATCACGAGTGATCAAACCATTTTTGCACACATAGGTACACTTAGATAAAAGATGTAGGTATATCGATCTATGTTACATTTGTTCATGGCAATAATTATCTGAACTTTAATAAATCGCACGAAGGAAAGAAGATAAAGTGGACCCTCGTACTATAAAAATTTAAGTAGATAGAACGGTTTGAGAAGGTAAAAAAATGCAGTGCAATCAGTGAAACACTGAAGAGAGCAGCACAAAGAACAAAAATCTCAACAAAAAACTTCCCAGAATACGCAACGCAAGCAGAACTGATGAACATGAACGAAATGTCTGTTGCCGAGAGGAAGAAAAATCCTGGTAGGAACGTAGTCTTCACGGATTTTTCTGCATAACGAGGTAGAAATGTAGCTCTTTAGAAGTCTTCTGTTTAACATCTCGACTCGTAAAACGCCCCAAGAAAGTGCAGGAGCAAAGATGAAATGAAATTCTGAACCAAGACGTAGGAAAACGCCAAACTCAAACACAGAAGGAAACGCACATCAAGATCAATACCCATAACAAGTAATCGTGTTAGTTAGGGTAACAAATCGAGATGCAAAAGAAGCGAGACACGGTGCGATAATAAATTGCAATTTAATGTCAAGTCCTTGCAAAATAGACATATAGAATACATTTAATGGAACAATTCGACACCAACTCTAGTGCAAGCAACAAACAGCCTAGTAAAGAGAACACCTATTCAACACAAATTCTAGCACAAGCACAGCCCGTTAAGGAGCAATTCAACACAAACTCGAAAACAAAAAACAAACACAGCTCATTAAGGAGCACAATTCAACACTAACTCGAAAAGAAACAACAAACACGGCCCAGTAAGGAGTACAATTCAGCACAAACTCGAGATGAAGCAACACCCAATAAGGGCAAGGGCAGAACACGGAGGTGAGAGGAGCGGGGCTGTTAATGATAAGCTCGAGTCAGGAAGTTAAACAAATGCTGGAGTAATCCTGAGGCGGTCTCACTTAACAGGATCAGCGACAAATGTTAGTGTGGTGCGTGCAAACAGCGCCACACGGACCAGCCCCTCACTAAGTCCATTACCAGGCGAGCGCGCAGCAAAAACCTGGTCTCGGAGCTCTCCCTCGAGACGCTCCAGTCAGCGTCTGTTCTCCCTGTCAAGACCCGCCGGCCAATGGAAACACGCAAATTGGCCTCTGCAATTATCCCTAAATGCGTGTCCGTCTCATAATGTGTAAATGGGCTTCAAATTTTCCCACAGCTCGGCTATATCGACGTTGTATCGAGAATAGGCAGTCAACTAAAAGAACGTCGTATAAGATTTGTATTCTGAGTCTCCAAGCGTCATTTTAAAAATTCTCTTCTTAAGACGTTTTTAGGCACAATGTTTCAGGCTTCACTTTACGAGATGCAAAACTATTGAAAAGTTCAAGTGTTTACTGATAAGTACTTCATCAGCGTTCGTTGATTTTTCTACAAATGTTGCGATCAAAAAGCAACTTGTCTGGGTTTCCTGCTTGGACTGAAGGGAACAGAACTGCAAAACAACCCATTCTCACTACGGCGTCTAAATAGCATCAATTCCCGTGTATGTGCTTCCGAACATTTTGTTAGGTTATTACACAATAGATCTAAATAACAATAGTGCCTTGAAAAAGTGAGATTAGGATACAACATAATTTTATTATTTCAGTTCTTATCGTGTTAGTGAGTCTCTTCATGTGAGTGAAGCTAAGGTTGTATTATGATATCAGTTTGAAAATTTAAATTATACTTCTTTAGAAACTATTTAAATTTACAAAATAAATCTTATGCTCGCCTTGGGCGACATTTGAAAATAAATTCATATCGATTCCAAAAAATATCGTATTTCACGCGGGCGCAACAAAATACAAGCAAAAGACCTTGAATTTCGAATGTTTCATGGGCGTCGAGAAGCTGAAGGCAATACAAACACAGATACCAAATTAATTATCAATTGCCTTTCATCCTCTAGAGCAGAGACTTGGGCGAAAGTAACTGATTTCTTTTGAAGCTCAAATGAGCAGTTCATAAAGTGACTTTCAGGAATAAAAACTATGCTATAATTATGCATATTTTTCCAATGGATAAGCTGTAATCTAGCACAATACTCAGGCGCAGTCACGGGTTCCAACACGTACAGTTCCTCCTCATCTTGCACGCTTGGCCAAAAGAGTCCCAGTCGTGCAACTTGATTAGCATTGAATTGAGCTCTTTGACTATAGACTCGAGGATTCGATTAGGGTCTTGTTAATTGGTATTAAGTCTCTATTGGTAGTTAGCTGCTGCAGATCCTGCAATTACCTTCTGCCGGGAAGGCATGCAAGGAATTATGCAATTGGAGCGCGTAGAGAGGCAGCTAATTAGTTACAATGCGCGTTAGCACAACTCGTTAAGACCAGAACGCGAGAGCTTCGTAATGAGGTGACCGAGCTCATTTAGCGTTAGAGAATAGAGCCCCCAAACCCCCCGTGAGGACGGAGAGACGGGGGTGGCTGGACTTGATGGGGAAATGGTTTTAGAGGAACCTTTGAGGTCTGGAAATGTACGCTTGCAGTGGGAAATGGTTGTGTTAAACAGTTCATATGAAAGATCGCTTCAGTGAGGCATGGATGCAGCTCACTGTACCGAAACATTATCACATTCAAATGTGCCGCGGAATTTTGTTCTTCTAAGCAACAATAAATAGAATTCAGGAAGTTGATGTAGTGAACACACTTATACCAAATGAAAGTTTACTGTATCATAAATTTCATTAACTGCCATTTACTGACAAAGAAGTCATCCAAGAACAATATTTTATTGCATGAGATAAAGAATTCTGGAAAACATTTAGTATATTTGTACTGGTAAATTTTTGTCGCACTGCAGGAGAGAACCATGATCCTGTAATAATTCTACGTTGCGTGGGAAACTATGGTAATCTTTTCATTCCAGTGCGTTTCATTTTTTCCATTGGAGGGAATTCCATTTGAAATAAATACAAGACAATATGAAACATTAATCTTGGAGTATTTCCTATACATGATGGGAAAAACGTAGAAAATTGAAGAATGAAGAAGGAGGAAATGCGTAAGATGAAAAAACAATCAGAGAATAAAGAGATGGAGCTGACCAAAAGAATGAAAGAAAGGAAGCTTGAGAGGAGAGATTTAACGGTTAAGAGCACATGAATGGCGGAGATGATATGGCCGTACAATAACGCTCTCCATGGCTCTTTCTATAGACGAAACAATAAATGATACAATAACTCGTACTTGAGAGCGATATGGATGGGAAAGCCATAAAGCGAGGGTATCCATTAGGCTGATCTGTGCCTTATAAATTAGCCTTCTATTTATACGGATAGTGACAACAAAAGAGTCATCGAGTGTGATTTATGTAGGAGAGCCTGCCGGCCTGCGGATGCTGTGAGCCACTACTCTGCTGCTGTAGACTCGCTGTATAGATGTGAAGCTTATTTAAAAAGCTCGTCAAACTCCTCCCTGGAAGCAGCACTGACACATTAATGTGACAGTGTTTGTGTGGCGCATGAAATCAGGGGACTGTTTGATTGTCAGTCAACTGGGTATCTTGGATACGAGCTACTTGAGGTACCCAATTTGCTCTTTTTTAGTACTCTATAAATATAAGGTACTCTATGTGTTGCACTCTATGTATATGTGGTACTTTATATATGGTATGATATTTGTGGTACTCTGTATGTGGTACGCTGCATAGGGCACGCTTTATGTGGTACGTTATCTGTTTATAGTGACCCATAAGCTTCGTCACATTTTTGAACATTTATGTTTACCTCTGAAAAATACAACTTTATTATTCTACTATATCATATTAAAGACTTATTTTCTTCTTATATATTTTGTTTTTAAATCAAAAACTGTATAATTCATAATAAAAATTACATGGAACATGACCGTTCTGCAGTAATTGAGCCATACAAAACTGGCAAATCTTTATCGGAGATTTGAATTTTCTCAACTGAAGAAAAAATCAGCTAAGGTTCATGTATCGAACCATCAACCAGGTCAGAGATACTGGAGGAATTCAAGATCATTTAAGAACTCAGCGTTTCAAGTTAGTCGGGACTTCCACGCTCAAGAAAGGGATCCGTTCTAGAATTTAAGAAAAGAAATCCACGTCGCTTAGTGAGAAAGATTGCAGCAAAGCTGAATGTTGCAAGATTCTCTGAGGCGCGCTGTGAAAAGTGAACTTAGATTTACTTTGAAACACATGAAAGTTCACAGCCAAAAATCAGTCACTGCTTGAGCAGCTCGAAACTGATTGCTTGGGCGGCTCAGAACTCACTACTTGAGCGGCTCGGAATTCACTGCTTGGAAAACGTTCTCTTCACAGAGAAGAAGGTTTTCGATATGGAAAAAGCTTACAAGAGCCAAAATGACAAGTTTATCGAAGAAAACTTTCAGTCATATCCAGAGGATGCCAGAAATAGCTACACAAAACCTTCATCAGAACAGCGGCATCCCAGAATCAAGTGTCGTCGTGTTGCTTTTACTTCTGTGTCTCCTGAAGTTAAAAATTTCTTTACACGGTAAAAATTGTTTCGTCGTTTAGTCAAGATCCAGCTTTAATTTTTAACGACATTTGCAAAACTTGAAGCAAACGGGTCATTATAAATGTTTACATGCCAATAAAATTACGCACAGAAAACTATTCTTTCTGAAATACTCCATCAAGTTATGCAAAAAAAATTGTCTCATATAGAAAATTATATAAAGTATCCTTTAGAAGTATCGAACTGTAATTTTAAATACTAACAATACTCGTGCGTGTCTGCCAACTTTTTTTATAAGTTCATCATCAAATCAATACACTTCAAATTCATGGAAAATATGTTTCCCTGTCCTACCACACCTACAACCGATGTTCGTGACTAGCTTTTGCTGTCAGGGAATCTTTCGTTAATTTAACATAGGATTCATCAATACTTTATATTTGCACCATTATAGAAGACAGTCAACCAGTGTACAACCAGAGGTTATTAAGACAGCACTCAATCAGGATCAAAAATAAAAACGAGATAATTTTGTACAATAATAGTGAAGTACTTGAAATTTTTGCAGAGTTAACAAGGTTGAATGACGCTGGCAAAATTTGAGATGATTTCCTTTCCCCCAATAAGACAGACCAGACCATTCATTTATCTACATTCAGATTATACGTAGCAAGTTCGTGTTTCTCTTTCATCTGATTAAACATTTACCAGAGAATTAGGCTGAATCAATGCAAAGAAAATTCTGAATAATTTTGAATTTATCGAGCCAAGAGTTTAACTATTTGGCAGGTTGGAGTAGCTGAAGCAATGTTAACGATTACTCAACCTCTCACTATTTTTTGTAAATCTTCAATACCAATGCAAGATTGTTTGTTCGGGGGGAGGGGGGGAATGTAGCAATCAATTATTTTTAATAAAAAAATACGGTGTTGAAGACCGCGCAACTGTTCTGAACTCATCATGAGATTGACCAAATACAGCGCTCACGAGTTCAGCTGATCACGGATTGTTGAAATCAGTGAATTAATGTTCCACGGCTCGGTGTCCACTTCATCAGCGCAGTCATCCGTGCACCATCTGGCGGCATTAAACCGCAACATCATCCACAAAGACTGGTAGACAATTCATTTATTCCACTGCTCATCCTTTTGTGCTCGTGTCATAGACTCTTCACGCGTGGTGGGAACACTACGAGGTACATATCGGGCTGCTGTATGAGCATCACGTGGGGTGCTGACGGTCCACCACGCGTGCTAACTCCAACTTATTTTCCACGTGATGGAACACCCTCAACATGCATCAAAGTATCTTTCATTCGAGAAGTGAATGGTGGTCGTCGGGCTGGCTTTATTCCTCCCCACAAAAATGGAGATAAATAATAAACAAGGCTGGCACATACTTATTCTGCTGCATAAATCATTACGATAAAATATCAATTGGAAGATCTCTTGAGATGTGTTCAACTAAAACACGATAAGAAATTAACCTCACGAACAACAGAGCAATGTATTTCTTGCTTCATTTTTCTTGTTGCATGAGCTTTGTTGCAATCGATAAGAAGGCGTTGAGCTCTAGTTTCTACACAGATGCGCTTGCTATTTCACTTGATTTTGAGACAAGAAACAATATATTCTACAGTTTCTCTTCCCCGTCAACCAACCAAGCTTACCACGATTCGCTTCATGATCTTCTGTGTGACTGGAAGGCCGCGTAGTTATTAAAATTCCATGGTTCCAAAGAGTATAGAATAAGCGGTTGTCTGCACTTCAGTGAATGCCAACAAATCGTGTGTGAAAATCTCACCGTTGACATAACCCTCTATAGAAGCTCAATGGAGTGACCGCAATAAAGAAGTCGGATGAAAGATGAGCTGTTTTCGTTGCTGAGTGAAATTTAGCTCCTCACCCGAGCATTTTTTACTGATCCTCTCTAAAATCCTCACTCACTTTTAGTTTTGATTCTATCAACACGGTGCATATCATACAAACGTTAATAAATTAGCCAGCATAGCTTTTCATGTTAATTTATTATTATTATCAAAATAATGATAAAGGTTATGAAATTTCTTTTAGTGCGGAAGAAACAATTAGCAGTGTTCTGTTAATAACCAAATTGAGCACCCAGTTCTTGAGTGTTTTTTCAGAGGCGAAAAGTGATTCTGGACCCCAAATAAAATGCTAAAAAATTGGTAAACACGTAAATTGAAATGAAAAGAACGAAACTTGTCATGCAAAATTAACTACATATTAAATTTATTTCGAAGAAATAACTGGAACTTTCGTTTTATAAAGAAACGAGAGAAATGCGAGACCAGGAGTAAAGTTTTCACGAGGAAACTGAAGAGTTATTCACGTTGGATGTGTGTAAGAAAGAGTCCGTGGAATATTATAGAGTATATACCTCAAGTTTTAAATAATTTATTTTAAGGAATTGATTCGCGGATATGTGACGTGATTTAAAATAACACCAAGTGCCAAATGACAGCTGGTGAACGTCAAAGAACTGATGAAAAAACGTTTTTTCTACGAAACCCATAAACTCCAAACAAATACGTATATTATGGCGGTAAATGATAACAATAACTGATCACAGTTACAGTTGACAAGTCAGTGCGATAACTCAGGACCCAGCAGACGACAACGGATGAGCGTTGGCACTCCGCAATCCACCGCCGTTCGGCCAATCAATGCGACTTGAGGAGCAGACTTGTGTGAGGTGCAGCCGTCACTCTTCCTTCAGTTGATTAAATTAAGGACGGCTTGTCGCATAACATTTCACGGACCATTACTTAGACAGCGCACAACCACACTGCTATTGATGGCTCCAGCAGTCATTTATGTACATCAATGGTGCTCGGCGGGCATGTGTGAAATACAAATAATGGCATGGTGGGGGAAGAGGAAAAAGAATTACATGAAGTGTGAATCCTAATGGCGGTGAAGATTAATTGTGTGTTTGATGTACAAGTACATTGGTGTGCTGGAGTGGTAAGTTGTTCTGGGCTGTATAGTTCACTTTCGAAGTCCATATTATCGATGAACAAAGGAAAGTCATGTATTAATTAAACCGATGTTCAGAGTATAAAAATTAAAAGAGAAATATAGTAAAATTTTAATGATGAATAGAGTTAATGATGAGTTATATATGAACTGTAGCTTTAAATATTAATCGTTATTACCCCTCATCAAAGTTCAATATTACTTTAAAACGATAATTTCATGAACTACACAGGAACTATCTATACAGAGCTCGTCAGAGCAATAAGTCCCCACTCAAATTCAATAATTTATATGTTAGATAATTTTCTTTCGATATTCTTTTTTAAAATACCTCTTAAAAGATGAGGAATTGACATTAAATAAATAAATATGGATTCAGAAACAACTAACAGAGCTAGAAATTTGGCAGTTTTTAACAAACCGTTCTAGAATTAATGGCTGGCTATTGACACAAATTGACATCTCTCACCCTCAAACAGTTCTATGTAAAACCTTGAGATTAAGTACAACCTGACCAAGAATGAATTAAATAATACTTTCTCTACCTCCTACTAGATTAATAATTTTTTTATTATCTAGCATACATGAATACAAAACAAGTGCATGTATACTTGGCTATTGGTGCAATGGAGATTTTCATGCTCTGTCTGGCTGTACTGTGAGCTCAATGACAGCGCGCGTAGCGCAAATAATCGCTGAGGTTGCATGAAGCTCGAGGCAAAATGCTGACGCTCGCACAATTCTTGTTCGTGCGTTGTGGAATGGAGAGTAGAGGGGATTAAAGAAACTTTCTTCCTCCCCCAAAAAAAGCGTTTGCCCACATGAAAAGTACAATGGTTATTACGTTGTTATATCTACTTGTTCAGTGTACGCATATAGCAGTTTATATCTATCTATACAGTGAACACTTAGGCGTGCAGGAATATATATATATATATATATATATATAAACGGGGACAAGCTGGGAGGCCATGCAGGGAGGCCGTGCAGGGAGGCCGTGCAGGGAGGCCGTGCAGGGAGGCCGTGCAG
>VCRD01001670.1:98947-109618 GCA_006783055.1 Trinorchestia longiramus | reverse complement strand
GCCTCCTGCTCTACTGTTGCCTCCTGCTCTACTGTTGCCTCCTGCTCTACACTCATTGCTTCCTCTTGTAATATTGCAAGAGACTGAGCGCTTGTACCCTCACTGCTCAGTGGATCATGCACGCGCTGTCTTTTAAAGGCTACTGTTCCTTGGCTGTTATTGTATTAGCCTTCTGCCCTTATTGTAAAGGTTTCCTGCCGTTACACTCATGGCTTTCTTTCTTTATTATAATGGCTTTCTTTCTTTATTATAATGGCTTTCTTTCTTTATTATAATGGCTTTCTACCGTTATTATAATGTCTTCCTGACGTTATTATAATGGCCTTCTGCCGGTATTATAATGGCATCCTGTCATTATTATTATGACCTGCCGCTATTATAATGACCTCCTGCTGTTATTATAATGGCTTTCTGCTGTTATTATAATGGCTTTCTGCTGTTATTATAATGGCTTTCTGCTGGAATTATTGTGCACTTGTGCCACGATTATAAAATCATCCTGCCATAGTTCCCTATAATGTGCCATAAGTGTCTGAGAATAATTCTTCTTCTACATACTTTAAACATGAATTGCCTAATAAATCAAGTTATATATTGTAAGATTTAAGATGATATAAGAATGTACAGAGGACATCCATAAAATACTAGGGTACATAATGTAATAATATTGGGAAAATGATTCGTAGAAAATATACCAGGATGTATTATGTACATTCTGTGCTCCATGTGCAGGTACCGTGCCTGTGCAGGTACCGTGCCTGTGAAGGTACTGTGCTCTTAAAGGTACTGATCGGTATCAAAAAAGTCTTATCAATAAATGCTCTAAGTCCGTATTGATATTCTATAGATGAGCTAAGATGTGCATGGCACAAGCACCTGAAGGGGACCGGGCTATTTGATCAGGTGCTCACCATACGTGCAGGTGACACAGCTAAGGCCACCTGTGCAGCTGGTGACAGCCCTCGCCGCCAGCTGGCATCTGTCATCACCCAACTGCAAGGCGGATACAGGTGCTCTTCACATCTTAATACAAGTGTCCCTGTTTACTGAGTGAAAGTGTCCCTGTTTACCTAGTGAAAGTGTCCCTGTTTACCTAGTGAAAGTGTCCCTGTTTACCTAGTGAAAGTGTCCCTGTTTACTTAGTGAAAGTATCCCTGTTTACCTAGTGAAAGTGTCCCTGTTTATCTAGTGAAAGTGTCCCTGTTTACCTAGTGAAAGTGTCCCTGTTTACCTAGTGAAAGTGTCCCTATTTACCTAGTGAAAGTGTCCCTGTTTACCTAGTGAAAGTGTCCCTGTTTACCTAGTGAAAGTGTCCCTGTTTACCTAGTGAAAGTGTCCCTGTTTTCCTAGTGAAAGTGTCCCTGGTTGCCTGGTGTATGTGTTCCATATTGCCTAGTGTAAGTAGGACAATAATAATGCCTAGTGTAAGTATGACAATAATAATGCCTAGTGTAAGTATGACAATAATAATGCCTAGTGTAAGTATGACAATAATAATGCCTAGTGTAAGTATGACAATAATAATGCCTAGTGTAAGTATGACAATAATAATGCCTAGTGTAAGTATGACAATAATAATGCCTAGTGTAAGTGTGACAATAATAATGCCTAAGAAAAGTAACCAGGCTTCACATGCTCACCCAGTCTCCGATGCTCTACTGTCTGCTGGTCTTCCAAGAGTTAATCTTAATTAAAATAATAATGAAACTAATCACTGTTATTGTGTAGGCACATAAGTGCATGGAGAGTTGAGTGTGGCTTCAGGTGAGGTGGTATGGATACACTCACCCTCTGCTGTTGTGTCTGCAGCGCCCTCTGCAACACCTGCTTGCCTGACGGAAGTAACGCAGCACTCCTGCAGCAACACACGCGGGGCCTTGCCCTGCACATCACTGCCCTGCGCTCCGTGCTCCAGGTACTGAAGGGGCACGCCCTCTGTCCTCTGGGGGCACGCCCTATTTTTTCTTGGGGCACGCCCCTCTGTCCTCTGGCAGGGTGCCTTCTGTCCTCTGGCAGGGTGCCTTCTGTTCTCTGGCAGGGCGCTTTCTGTCCTCTGGCAGGGCGCCTTCTGTCCTCTGGCAGGGCGCCTTCTGTCCTCTGGCAGGGCGCCTTCTGTCCTCTGGCAGGGCGCCTTCTGTCCTCTGGCAGGGCGCCTTCTGTCCTCTGGCAGGGCGCCTTCTGTCCTCTGGCAGGGCGCCTTCTGTCCTCTGGGAGCACGTCTTCTCCTCATTCAGCACGCCCTTTGTCCTCCGGGGACATGGCCTCTGCCCTTTAGAAGCATGTCGTCCGCGCTGGGGAAGCATGCCCCTTGTCCTGTGGTAGCAAGTCCTCTGAGACTTCTTCAACCCAACATTCCAGTGCCTCCAGCCAACATTCCAGTGCCTCCAGCCAATATCACCTAGTTTTGATGCTGGTTCAGATGACTGGATTATCACTGCTATCTTAATTTGTTCATTTCTTTAAGACTTGATTGTTTTGAGGTAGAAATTTGTTCTCTAAATTTTATTAATAACAATCCAACGAGAGAAAACATATGTTAAAGACCACAGCTTTCGACAGACGACTATCACCATCACTTGTCTCTATGGAATTTCCTGCTTGTGTGAAAGCTATTTTCTTATTGTTTTAATTCCGATAGTTCTTTTAACTATAAATTCGTCAGGTTTTTGGTTGTACAGGCCTCGATGTGTCTGGTGGTGAAGAACTACTTGTCGAGTGTAGCTCAGAATATATTTATTGTGCCCATTGCCAGTATAAGAGACCGTACAAAATTTGTCGAGTTCCATGTTCTTTTCTGATTTTTTAGCTCGCAATGAACTGCAAATATTCTTTTATTCAGTAAAAATCTTGTGATTAGTTTCTCATCAAATGTAAATCTTTAAGAGTTTAAAAATAGAATGACATCGTGTTCACATAATTTAAATTATTGATGTACAATGCTGTGTTTGATTAATAAACAGGGATAAAGTTTCATTCTTTTACACAGAAAATGAACGGACCAGTGGGAGTAGTGAGTCCATGTCCTCGCTCCCTGTTACACAGAACACTTCACTCGCGGGTGCCCTCGTTTGAGAGCAGCACGCCTATTGGTGGACCAGGTTCTCGTCCACGCATGCCACTGCCCAATGGCGTGCCAGCCATGCCCAGGTGCAACAAGATACCCTCAAATCCAGTGAGGGAAGCCTTTAAAACACCACACTACAGCAAATGCTCTAAAGGGTCGAGTGCTGTGGAGAAAACCCAAAAGGGAGATCCTGTTATGAATCTTGATGAACCGAAAAGCAGTTGTTGGAGCTCGTTATCACCCATTGTCCCCAGCGCCGGTGACTCTGCCAGTGCTCTCAACGACACGGCGGTTCTGATGAACATTCGCAACGCTAAGGTGAGCGCAGTTGTGATGCACGCAACGCTAAGGTGAGCGCAGTTGTGATGCACGCAACGCTAAGGTGAGCGCAGTTGTGATGCACGCAACGCTAAGGTGAACGCAGTTGTGATGCACGCAACGCTAAGGTGAGCGCAGTTATTGCAATTGGGATGCACGCAGAGAGCTGGGAATGTCTCTTCTGTGTAACTATCACGCTATTCTTTGAAAAAAGTGTTCTGAGACTTTCTCTTGATGAGCTTCCTTGGGAGACTCGCCACTCTTGACAGATGTGTGAACTCACCAGTGCTGAGTCAGTGGTGGAGGCAGACAGCTTCTCTTGTATTCTTGTTATGATTGCAGTGCTTACACTAGGAATATAATAATAATAATGTTCTTATGATATTATTTTATTATCTACTTACGCTGGTTCTGTTGCAGTAATATTGTAGTTCAGTAATCTTGAGTAGATAATACTAGTCATGTTCTGTAGTAAATAATATTCGTGACGCTCTATGACGGCTAATATTACGTCCTATGGTGGTTAGTATTACTTGTAGTCCATTGTAGTTAATACTCGTCACGTCCTGTGGTAGTTAGTATTAGTGATGTCCCATGTCGACTAGTATTAGTGATGTCCCATGTCGACTAGTATTAGTGATGTCCCATGTCGACTAGTATTTTCGTGTTCGGTGGTTGAGGTCGCAGCATGGGAGCAAGTGTTGAGGTGTTGAGTCACCTAACACTTGCAGAAGGAGAGGCTTCTCAGTGTTCTCGCTTCCGTGTCTGTGCGGCCATCACGCACATGCACACGGCTTACTCACTCCTGTTCAGCTGCAGGGCAATGTTTTTCTTAATATATTTAATAAAATTAAAAACTGGCTTATATTGTGTGGTAATTTACTGAAGGAAAACTATAAAAAATCAACCGATGTGTATCATGCTTTTATTTACTATGCTATAAACTAATAAAATTAACCTATATCGTGTGGTTATTTACTTGTGTGGTGATGTGTGATGAGGTGATCACAGTGATGTGTGATGAGGTGATCACAGTGATGTGTGATGAGGTGATCACAGTGATGTGTGATGAGGTGATCACAGTGATGTGTGATGAGGTGATCACAGTGATGTGTGATGAGGTGATCACAGTGATGTGTGATGAGGTGATCACAGTGATGTGTGATGTGCAGGTGGAAACTCGAGCTCTGGCAGTGGTGGAGGCTGACACGCACGTCCTAACGTCCAGCCAGCGCCCCTCTGCTGGTCCTGAAGGTGAGTGTGTGTACTGTGCGTCATGTGAACACACGTCTGGTGGACACACGTGTGTAGTAAACATATTTGTGTTGAGAAAACATTTGTAAGCAAACATGTGTTGTGAACACAGGTGTGTTGTAAAAATAGATGTATGAATTTTGCCCTCTGCCTCGAAAAACAGTGCAGAATGTGGACAATTAACTATGAATATCTGGACACACATACAGACCACATGAAAACCAAGCAACGCCAGTTCCGAGCTGAGAGAGCTTGAGAAGCAACGTAAAATTGATAAAAATTCGACTGGTGTGTCAAAGTTTAACTCGGAAGGACGGATTGTGATTATCTTTAATTCGAGCAAAGTAATATCTCTGCCTGTTGTTACAACACACGGCAATAAAAATATAGTTCAACGTCATATATGTAGGCCATGAGTAAGGTGCCTTGTTAGATTAATTGAAATAATAAATCATATGAGTGCTGCTAGCGTAGCTCTGCTACCGACTTCAAGTAGGGTCTTATTTATGGCCCACCTGTATTAACATTTGTTCTATCTCGGAAGAAAATTACATGTTGTGGAACTTCGGTTTCTTCATTCTTGAAACGATGAAACGAGAACACAGGTCACAGTGTGGGCATTGATTGCTGCATTGCAAATGATAAATGATCTTGTGCAGGAACGTTCGAGAGTCACAACGAGCGCACACGCCTGCCTAGCTTCACGGAGGTCAGCTTCTCAGACCTGACGGCAACCACCTGCTTCAGGAGGGTCAGTTCCTGGCAGAGGGCGTGGCCTGTAGACTCTGCGACCTGTATATGCCGCGACCTGTATATGTCGTGACCTGTATATGTCGTGACCTGTATATGCCGTGACCTGTATATGCCGTGACCTGTATATGCCGTGACCTTTATATTCCATGACCTGTATATGCCGTAGCAAAAGCGTTCGCACGTGTTGGATCACATGACCGCTGGTGGAGGAGTTTAAGCTCGTGAACACAGAGTTGAATATTTCACTAGTGGGGCGAGGTGTGTAGGATTGATTAGCTCTCCTGACTACTAGACCTCAAAGAGACTTCATTTTATGCGTCGTCTTAATTCTATTTTGTGTAATTTATGTAAAGAAATTGCTAGCATAACTGTGCTTGACAAGGTGGCTCAGTTTACCTTAAAACTGAGTGCAGTACGTCGTTTCGTATAGAAACTATTTATTTAATAATGACCGACCTCGTGGTTCCCTCCCATGCTTCCCTCCCATGCTTCTCTCTTGTGTTTCCATTTCTTGTTCTGACACGAGTGTGTCTCCTTCATTATGCTTCAACACGCACGTTGAACTGACACGAGTATGTCTCCTTCATTATGCTTCAACACGCACGTTGAACTGACACGAGTATGTCTCCTTCATTATGCTTCAACACGCACGTTGAACTGACACGAGTATGTCTCCTTCATTATGCTTCAACACGCACGTTCTACAACTCTTACGATGCATCATCAATCAAAACTTCTAGTCAGACACAGACAAAAGTCTCGTCATCTATTACCCAACAGAAGAAAACAATAACTGGTTGCTTTAATGCCTGTTTTTCACCATTGTTTTTAGTCCTACTTATCTAGGTTCTTAGGTACCTTAGATTATAGTGATAGATCTAGGTTTCCATGTTTCATGAATCCTGGGTACATTTAGAATAAATTATCTATGTACACTTCCCATCTTTGAAATTTAGCGTTTGTTTACGGGACTCGTTTTGCATACATTGGCCTAATTCTAAATTATTAATTATAAAGAAGTACAAAAGTATATAATACCAATGCAATGATGCACCGAATGATTCAGGAAATGAATGCTTGTAAAGTGAGCTGAAACGATGTTTGTGTCCACCACCAGCAGCAGCAGTCAGATGAGAGACAGAGGCCAGTGTCCAGGGATCTCTACAGCGCAGGTTGTGATGCCCTGCTTAGCGTCTCCAGCAACCTTGACAACGCTACCTATATTGGCTATGATCCCGTCATCATCGGCCGCAATCCATCCAAGAATGACTACAACCCAACCAAAAACGACTACAGCTCAATCAAGAACCACCGTAATCCATCCATAAACGACAACAGTTCAGTTAAAAACGGCCCCAGCCAAAATAAGGGCTCCAACCCAACCAAGAACAACCACATCGAAGCAGAGGTGGAGCATAACTCACACAAGAATACTCTGGAAAGACCTGCCTCCGTGTCCGATTATCAAGACGTGGAGGAGGACGGTCGTGCTCCCGTAGGTGCCCTGCAGGAGACAATGGCTCAAACGGCTTCCTCGAGTGAGTGTTGTAGACCATATGAAAGCATGGGATGGTGTGAATACGTGCAACTAAGGCCTAAATTTTTCAAAATAATTCTTGGTTCACAGATATAGAAAATAGACTACTAGTTTTAGAGTGAATGGAATCGAGAGGATTGTCAGGTCTGTATTGTGAATGCGTTTTAAGGGCTTGCCTGTGATCATTCACCTGCAAAAACTGTTCAGTATTTAAAGAAGAAAGTTGGAAAGTTAGATGAAAGGACTCATTTCCATGCTGTAATATCTTTGTATTTCAAAAGTAGAACTTTTTGTTCGTTTTCATAAAAAAATAATCCTTTTTTTAAGTGGAGTTTACTAAATGGATTTCCATGTACAATTTGCAGTTTATGATCAAATAAAAAAGCTCAATACTTCTGTAAAGTTGGCCCCCTAGCTTTATTTGAAACGATTTTTGTCATATTTTGCACTTTATATTCAATTCATTTGTAAATATGCTTTATACTCTTATATTATGAATGAAATTGTCTCTAAGTCCCTACAGAGACGAATTATTAGTTATCAGTAGTTCTATTAACTACATCCATAGGCCTTAACTGACGTTATTGCGGACATGGCTGAACAAGGTGCTCGTATGAACTGTAATTCTACGACTGATCAGCTTCAGGGCACAACTGGCAGTATTTTGAGTATCTAGGATACAAGCTCATTGAGGTAAACGACTGATCAGCTTCAGGGCACAACTGGCAGTATTTTGAGTATCTAGGATACAAGCTCATTGAGGTAAACGACTGATCAGCTTCAGGGCACAACTGACAGTATTTTGAGTATCTAAGGAACGTTGTCACCTGGTGTTTGGGGACTATATTGAGTATGCATTTACTGTAGTTTTAATTTCTACTTGCTGATCTATTATTTTTGCGCCTGAGCAGTAATGTTAAGAAGGAACTAGCGATGCATGAGGGAAAATTTAGTGACACTTTGGAATTAGTGATAAAAATGACTTATTCATCTATTCAGTTGTTTGTATACATATGTATACACCTGCGTATATGACTACAGTATATATTCATAGTTATTTGTATGGATGTTTTTTTTCTTCAAAATTCATAAAGTTTCATGAAGTTCTGCTTCACTTTCACTAATTCTGTAATTGATGTCTAAACATTTTTATTATTAAATAATGAGTTTGATGAAGGGGAAAAAAATTGATGCAGGTGACACATCCCTCGGCACGAGCTGCTCGCAGCTGCAGCAGGAGCTGGAGGACCTCCTGCAGCAGCTGGAAGACATGATCCCTGCAGCAGGCGTGACTGCGGCTTCCAGTCAGTTGACTAGGCTAAATGGTGCATCTTGTTATAAATGAACACAATGAATTTCATCATAAAGCAAGATTTAACAATGTATTTTAATATGAATGATGACATGTGAATTTTTTCATGAATATATAATAAAGTAATAGTAAATGTTAGTGATTTATGAACTAATTGTAAATTTTACCATGAATGATTGATGAACTCGATGTGCTTTTATCAATTAAGAAAGACTAGTAAATTTATGAATAAAGCGTTAACTTTTCCCTTCTGACGGTAACCCTTAGTATCCAACTCCCAACCGTCGTGTTACCATCTTAGTACCGCTCACAACCGTCGTGTTACCATCTTAGTACCGCTCCCAACCGTCGTGTTACCATCTTAGTATCCAACTCACAACCGTCGTGTTACCATCTTAGTACCGCTCACAACCGTCGTGTTACCATCTTAGTACCGCTCACAACCGTCGTGTTACCATCTTAGTACCGCTCACAACCGTCGTGTTACCATCTTAGTACCGCTCACAACCGTCGTGTTACCATCTTAGTACCGCTCACAACCGTCGTGTTTACAGCGAGGTAACTTTGCGTGTTGTGAACACGACCGTAGCCACAGCACCCTAGGTAGACAAAATTTGATAGCTTAATTCAATATTTGCGAAGAAATAATATCGAGAAAATGGTGCCCAGAATAGTATATGCCCATTATTAGGTTATATTCAAGTCACTAAATAGGCTGGACATTGTGTATGGCGCTAAATAGTCTAAGTTAGGGGTGGGGTGCCTGCGGTCTTAAGGCTGCATGTGGCTTTTTAAGTCATTAACTGCTGCCAGCTGTGGCCTCTTGAGAAAATGTTGAAATCATATGAAATTGTTTAAAATACATTTGCTCCGCTTTCTCAAGCTTTTTATATCATGTGTTTAAATGCAATGTGTGTGTTTAAATGCAAATTATAAGACTTATCAAGTCACAGTAGCTCTAAAATATCTGTTGTATAGGGCCATACAAATCTATTGTTAGAGGCCTTCTTGAGGACTGGACGCTGTTAATGCAAGCTTTACTTCAAGAAAACTTCCCACCCCTGGTCTAAGTAAACATTTTTAACTCTTTAAGTAGAGCTTTAAAATTAAGGTATTCGCTATACATTATCTAGATAATCATTAGATTTACTAGACGTTATTTGCACCCATAAGTGAAGTGTGGTTGTGGTTGCAGGGTGTGAAGGTGTAGTAGTGGCTGCAGCGGAGGTGGGCGATTGCCTTGCTGAGTATGTCAACGCAGTGCCTTCACAGCCCCCTGCCACTTCTGCTTCACGGCAATAGTGGCAGTGCCTTCACAGCCCCCTGCCACTTCTGCTTCACGGCAATAGTGGCAGTGCCTTCACAGCCCCCTGCCACTTCTGCTTCACGGCAATAGTGGCCTTCACAGCCCCCTGCCACTTCTGCTTCACGGCAATAGTGGCAGTGCCTTCACAGCCCCCTGCCACTTCTGCTTCACGGCAATAGTGGCAGTGCCTTCACAGCCCCCTGCCACTTCTGCTTCACGGCAATAGTGGCAGTGCCTTCACAGCCCCCTGCCACTTCTGCTTCACGGCAATAGTGGCAGTGCCTTCACAGCCCCCTGCCACTTCTGTTTCACGGCAATAGCGGCAGTGCCCTGTCTTGTTCTGCCGTATTTTTGGAGCATGGTAGTAGAATGGCAGTTATGGCATGCTGTAATAGTGTCTGTGCTGTGCTGTGATCTCTCTATTTGGTCACCCAACACAACACGCCTCTCTGCAGCCCACATCCCTCACCGCTCGATCACACCCCCGTGCATTCTTATCTTTCATTAACAATTTCAGATTGACAACGGTTTATTCAGTATTCATCATGTTTGCAAGCCTAACATAAATAGCACAAACTCATCAACACAATTTGTCACCTACAATTTATGACGGAATTTTTCCATGGCTTTGAATTGTGCAATTGTTTTCTATTGAGTGAGGGAACTGGGACGTTGTGAAGCTGCTATTCTTCACTATTTTGTTCACATTTACTAACGTATGTAGAAATGCGCGTCTATCGTGTAGATTTAGCAGTTTAATTATTCATTAATTAAACTATTGCAAGAATGAAGCAATAATTGATCCCCGGACCATTATTTGACACTTAAAATTCTCTTTGATCAATTTCCATGTGTGGTTTAGTAATTATTGGAATAGTAATTGTACTGTTACTGCAATTGGGAATGTATTATTGTTTTCATATTGCATCATCGTCATAATTTTGTCTCATTATTTAAATCTTGTGATATCATTTTGAACTTGTTCCGTCATTTCGCTATGTCATCATAGCGAAATCATCGTAATTGCCTCGTGTGTGTTGTGTGGTGCTGGCGTTATTGCCTCGTGTGTGTTGTGTGGTGCTGGCATTATTGCCTCGTGTGTGTTGTGTGGTGCTGGTGTTATGGTC
>VCRD01001670.1:64283-91959 GCA_006783055.1 Trinorchestia longiramus | reverse complement strand
AATGTTCATTAGTGGTCCATCCAGTGTTCATTAGTGGTCCGTCCAGTGTTCATTAGTGGTCCGTCCAGTGTTCATTAGTGGTCCGTCCAGTGTTCATCAGCCTCATCTGGAGTCTTACTGCCTTCAGCTTACTACAGGCGAGAAATTTAGAAGTGAACAGATTCTTCGAGTGGAACCACGCAGAATAAACTTCCTGTGACTTCTTCCAGCCTGTGTGCTAAACATCAGAATAACAATAAAACATCCCTGAAGGCATCGCGCTGCATGGACTCATTTACGAAGCTCCAATAAATGTGAAACAAGAAGAAGAAAAAGACTGTTCCCGTCCGTCTTGTGCATTGAGTTGAGGCTCGTAGAGATACGTTGCAATCATTTGGAGGGTTGAGGAAACATTCCGTTTAAGTTTAGTCAGTCAGTCAGTCAATTTACTGAGCACCGTGACGTGCGCTGACCTTAATGTGTGTCATTAGAATGTGGTGCTGTAAGGTGTTTCAATTTGTTACGACGGCTAAAAAAGCAAGATGTCTTCTAGCGTAAAACTATACACATTTGGAAACTATATTTCAATCTTTCATAGTTGTTCAATGCTTCTATAAACGCTGAAAAGTTTTTGAAAACTATATTAACTTAATTGAGAAGGTTACGCAAAGAAGTTTATTTTGGCTACGGTCTGTAGGTGCCTCTTTCACCTTCTCTGTTGCTGCCGAGACACTGTACGACAGCTCTGCAGCAGGTGTATAGGAATGCATCAATAGTTCCAGAACTTTTATTCCTAACCTTTGCAGTAATCAGTCGACTAATGAATCTCATTCCAGTAAGTTATAAATAAAATCAATGAGGAGCTAGCTTACTTTTCGAAATTGCACATACCTCTCTACTTTTTATAACATAGCATCAGTTAATCAGTTTTCATACACTTTTTAAACTGGGCATAATGATATATGGTATTTACAGAAGTATAAGCTATTTGAATTCATCTAATGGGCAAATGAAAGGCTTTAATTCCTTCTAATCTCAATTTGAATAATTCCTTGGAGAAATATTGTATCGCACACTCAGTACATTGCTCCATAAAACAGCTTCGTGAACGCGTCAATTTACCTGTTCAGCCAGCAGGTAAGGCTCACAAAGTTCAGGGTAATGAGACAAAGTTAGGGTAAAATTTTGGAAATTTCGACGGGGTTGCGGGTGCTTCTATAAACACTTGCCAGAACGTTATTGGCGTTCATGCATATATTTGGTGATGCTAGGAGTATTGAAGTGAGGCACTTTTGTCTCCGTTCATTCTATTCCACACATAGTTTTTTAAACTATTTTAAAAATTGATTTTATAGCTAATCACATTACCCAGACCCGATAAGGCGTACTAAGTCTTTGCACTTCAAAGAACTGAAAGCGTGTTTTGCAAGTCGTATAATATGAAGTTTGTACTCATAGAAAAAATATCAGTGAGAACCACTTCTGTGATTGTAAAATATGTTTGAATAATACGAAGGAGAAAGTTGTACTCAGTTCTCAAAACTGATTATTTGCAGGTTTCAGAGCAACTCATTGCATTTAATTATGAATTACAGATGAGAAGTAATCCTTAAGAATTAGCTAAATAACTTTCTATACGTTGAAGTTGGTGTGTCCAAAATAGTTAAAAAGCTCTAGAAAATTTATTTATGTTAAAAAATATAGCGTCACCTAAGAGCCATTGTATTCCTTCTCTATTCGATTTGAATCCACGGCATGTAATGATTGATTGTGTTAATTGAACATCTTCCAGCGTTATAAGTGTGCTGTGTTAATTGAACACCTTCCAGCGTTATAAGTGTGCTGTGTTAATTGAACACCTTCCAGCGTTATAAGTGTGCTGTGTTAATTGAACACCTTCCAGCGTTATAAGTGTGCTGTGTTAATTGAACACCTTCCAGCGTTATAAATGTGCTGTGTTAATTGAACACCTTCCAGCGTTATAAGTGTGCTGTGTTAATTGAACACCTTCCAGCGTTATAAGTGTGCTGTGTTAATTGAACACCTTCCAGCGTTATAAGTGTGCTGTGTTAATTGAACACCTTCCAGCGTTATAAGTGTGCCTAACATAGGAATAAAATTTTAAGATAAAACAACTAAGTGAAGAACTGAGTAAATATATATGAATATCAACCATAGATAAAGCCTAGGTTTATATTTAAAGAAACGAAATAAAATACAGTAAGATCCCATTCTACAACACCACATATTATGATATAAGAATTTGGTTCTAATCTACACTAATATTTCAGCTGAACGAGAAATGGCCAGATTCCTTAATCCTAAATATTAAATTTATCTTAAAAGCTTTGACTACTAAACTGTAAAAAATTCTCAACGTTTTCATTCACCATAAACTAGAGGAATCACGAACAAGTTTTGAATGGTTAGGGCAAATGTTGAGCATCTTGTTTAGGGTAAGTAGTGCAGTTCCCCTATGGAAGCTCCAGGTGACTCAGGTGTGTACCGTGTGTGTTAGTGTGCCGGACGTACGCGTTCTGGAGAGATAAGTATTGGTATAGGTGCTGTATTTTCCATTGCATTGGTGAATCCCAGTGCTATTAGTTACTTTGAAATGCAGCATTAGAATCGCAAAATGTGCAAACGATATGCCATGAGTGTATATGTGAGTGCTATCATGAGCATTAAGTGGTGTGGTATAGGCTTGTATTACGTGGTGCTTCTGAATCCAGCTACCTGGTATTGGTTGTGCTGTTGTGGTTCCACTCGCATAGCGCCTCTACAAACATTCTTTCCTGAATTGCATTAACACTTACATGTCATGTCAACAGGTATTTCTGCAATTTAAAGATTCAAATGAAATTTTGTGAGCGTGACATTCCAGTGTACGAGCACCAAAGAGGAAGTGCAAAGAAGGACGAGTGTGTAACTTCTACTTAACCTCATCTAACTTAACCTGGACATGCTCCATTTATAAGTAGACGCTCTTTCTAAAGCTTGATTTGTTGAGTGCGGGTAGTAAGCGCTGGAGTAGAGGATGTAAGCTTGCATTGGGCTGCATAAAACGTATCCTGGCACACGCGATTTCTTTCGTTTTGCGTATTCAAATTTCTAAGCATTGCTCCAGTAGTTCCACCGTAGTCATTGCTGTTATATTACCAACTGTAGAATATTTATAACTTTAAATCTTATAATATGGCATTTGAAAAACATATTCTACATACATTTCATGCATTACCTTGGAAATAATTTTTTTTCTGTTTGTTTTAAAGTAGTCTAAAAGAGTCTGGGCAATGGAAAAACTCAAATGTTGTTGACGTAGGGGGGTTAACCCTGATCCAAACATATAACCGCTCGTTGAATGTTTAACTGTGTAATAGACAAACTAGTGCTTAATCTGTACTCGCTAGCGAAATTCCATTTTGAAAAAGTATTGATACGGGTGGCAGTGTGGCAACTTTTTGAAAACGTTCTGATACGGGTGGTAGTGTGACAACTCCGTTTTGAAAACGTTCTAGTACAGGTGGTAGTGTGGCAACTCCGTTTTAAAAACTTTCTGGTACAGGTGGTAGTGTGGCAACTCCGTTTTAAAAACTTTCTGGTACAGGTGGCAACTACAACTCAGTTATCAAATATTCCAGTAGCTGCAACTGGTCGATACTTCAAATCACAACCACGGATTGTGGTAGTGTTCCAACCAGCCAATAGGCAGGGCAGCTTCACCATCCATCAGTCGACTTTATTGCCGCATAATGACCTAAGTTCAAATACAGTATCAGCTGTCCTAGATACAACTACACTCATACCAAATGACTAACAATATTGAGGTACTTGAACTACAAAATCGCATAAAAATGTCATCGAATGTCATTCACTGTAGTACATTTTTGAGATTTCTCTAAAAATATTCTGAACGTCATTGATTGATTTCAATGTATGCGAGATCAAAAGTTGTAAATAATGGTATGAAGTATGAATTTAGTTTTCAATATGTCTTTTTGCGTGCTAGACCTCTAGTCTTGACGTAACTTATTTTAGGTTTGCATATTTGGTTTATTTACCTTGACTATTATTCTTTTCGGGTTGTAGTGTCAGCCTATAGAATAGAATAGAGTATGGCAACAGGAACGAATCTTTTGCGTTTGGTCCATTCCTGGGCTGCAGCTCAAGTCCCATGGATTCAAAAGTTAAGGCATCAATCACGTACAGGCGCCATAATCACGTACCTGAGTTACACACGGAACCCAGGAGTAAACAATGGTAATAGGAGCGGTAACAGTCATACTCTGTCATAAATTTTTATGCAATGTCCACGTAACGTGCATTACGCAATAATTATATGACTCTTCGTCTTGTAGAATGGGTCATAGTCTCAGTATGTGCTTCTAAAAATGATCGTAGTGTTAGTTTATACTTGTAGAAAGGATCGTAGTGTTAGTTTATACTTGTAGGAAGGATCGTAGTGTTAGTTTGTACTCGTAGAAAGGATCGTAGTGTTGGTTTATACTAGTAGAAAGGATCGTGGTGTTGGTTTATACATGTAGGAAGGATCGTAGTGTTAGTGAGTACTTGTAGAAAGGATCGTAGTGTTAGTTTATACATGTAGGAAGGATCGTAGTATTAGTTAGTACTTGTAGAAAGAATCGTAGTGTTAGTTTATGCACGTAGAAAGGATCGTAGTGTTAGTTAGTACTTGTAGAAAGGATTGTAGTGTTAGTTTATACATGTAGGAAGGATCGTAGTGTTAGTTAGTACTTGTTGAAAGGATCGTAGTGTTAGTTAGTACTTGTAGAAAGGATTGTAGTGTTAGTTTATACATGTAGGAAGGATCGTAGTGTTAGTTAGTACTTGTTGAAAGGATCGTAGTGTTAGTTTATACATGTAGGAAGGATCGTAGTATTAGTTAGTACTTGTAGAAAGAATCGTAGTGTTAGTTTATACACGTAGAAAGGATCGTAGTGTTAGTTAGTACTTGTAGAAAGGATTGTAGTGTTAGTTTATACATGTAGGAAGGATCGTAGTGTTAGTGAGTACTTGTAGAAAGGATCGTAGTGTTAGTTAGTACTTGTAGAAAGGATTGTAGTGTTAGTTTATACATGTAGGAAGGATCGTAGTGTTAGTTAGTACTTGTTGAAAGGATCGTAGTGTTAGTTAGTACTTGTAGAAAGGATTGTAGTGTTAGTTTATACATGTAGGAAGGATCGTAGTGTTAGTTTGTACTCGTAGAAAGGATCGTAGTGCTCGTCTATAAAGAAAGAATCCATAAAATGATGAGAGAAGTTGTAGCGAATAAGTCATCGCTATTGTCATTAGACCTTACTTTGTCCTACTTAGCACTAGCCTACAGTAGAGTATTTAAAGCATGATAATATTCTAGTGAAATGCTCAAAAGCCAGAAATATGCTAGCCAAATATGTATTCATGAAAAATACTCTGGTCATAAATTCTGAATCTGAAAGTGTTTAAGTCAAATATTTATAACATGAAAAGATTCTAGTCAAATATTTAGTCTAAAACTATTGTAGGTATATATCCAAAGCCTCTGCATTAATATTGTTGCATCGATTTCTTTTCTCTCACGCTACGTGTAAGATGACGTCCAAACTAAACGCTGTGTTCGAATTTGTCCCTAGAAACATCGATGATTCGCCATGGACTTCCTGGTTTACAGATGCAGCATGTCAGCTTCTGAATCAGATTGTTAACTCCTATTGTAGCACGGATGAATTTTGAATCAAGGCTTACAAGAAAACTGAAATGAATAACAAAGTTGTAGATTCGACCTTCAAATTTATTCGTTAATATTGTCACAAGACTGTGTGTTAACACGTTGACTCCGAAGTGGTACGTATGTGGACCACTTAGGTTAGGTTTTGTAATTTTTTCAGATCCTTCTAGTGACTATGCGTACAAAGTGAAGATTTACACCAGTCACGCAATCGGAGGCAACGTGTTAAGGCACGAAGCTGGTCAATATGGTGTAATAAACTAGAGAAAGCTTTACGAACGGTATCTATGTTTGTTAGTTGTATAATGGTCAACGTTTACTTATTGACGTGGTTGTAACGGTCGTTTCGAGTACGGGTGGGCCGAATTTTTTCTGTGTATTGTTCGGTTAGAATTGCGCAGGCAAGTTGAAATTTCCTTTTCGGACGATTGAGGAGAAAAATTTGAGCACATCTCGACACTTGTTGCCGTGGTGCAGAATGCGTTCATGTGGGTGGGCTGCACAGCTGGTTATTGTTTCTGTTCAATCATTGCTGGTGTTTTTGCTTTCAACATTTTTTTCTGAATTGGGGTCTTTTCTTCTTTTCCCAAATTGGTAGAAATGATTTTTTGTCGGTTTTGCGTAAATGCAGCAGCTGTAAAATAAAAAAACTTGTATTGACATTCAGTTGTTGGTATTTAAGTTGAAGAGTTTCATACCTTAATATTTTTCCTCATAAATTTTAGCAATCATCTATGTGGATGGATAGGTATGGAATAGTTCTTAATTATTTTACATTTAATATCTCTTTCATCCCGCTTTCAAAATATTTTTGAAAAAATTCATTTTTAGTTTACCTAATGAGTGTGTGAGAAAATGAAAACAAACATACAGTTGATTGATGTACATTGTTATCACTCTTGACGGGTGAACCCTACGAGGAAGTGGGAATACAACTCATCCACTTTTTGTGGATCCATCGAACTCATAATAAAATCAACAATAAATTCAGCTTCTATCGATGCGGGAAGGTATCAATGACTTGATCGTATATGTGTAATATACATATAGTATCGTTTATAGCGAAATTAGTATCGCTAATATAAAGTGGAATCATAAAAGTTTACTGCTCTTAATAGCTTATACACTACAGTGCTTTGACTTAAATGAACAATAGTACAGGGTGACTACAAAATATTGTTTTTGAATGATAATAACTATGATAATAACCTATTGATTAGAAAGATGAAACAAAGCCCTTTGAAAGAGAAATTTTGAAGTTTTATCCAATTTGTAGTGTACGTAGCCTATCGTCGTGCAATAATGATTTATAGTTATTCAAAACCGATACATTTTTTGTCGTTACACTGTGTGTCAGAGAGAGAGGGAAAGAGAGAGAGAGAGAGAGGAAATGTTTCTGTAACTTATGTATAACCTACAACAGAAATTTTGTGCTCTAATTGCAAGATAAAATGGTTGTGACTTTAATTGCAATGAATTAACTTCAAGGCAAATAGACTCCTACGGCAGCATATTATACATACAACACAGGCCCCCCTCGAAAAAGTTTTAAATTAAAATTAAAATTACAAATCAATTTTCTTATAGATGCCACATTTGTTTTTCATTGTATTAAAAATAATCATGAATACAAATTTGAAAACAAAAAATTTATGCATAAAATATGGATGATGAAAAGACATTATTTGGAGAAGCCGGCATAGCGAGTCTGAGTTGGATGTTTGAAGGATAAGATGCATTGTGTAGCAGTATTAATTCATGAGCAGAATAGCAGTATTAATTCATGAGCAGAATAGCAGTATTAATTCATGAGCAGAATAGCATTATTAATTCATGAGCAGAATAGCAGTATTAATTCATGAGCAGAATAGCAGTATTAATTCATGAGCAGAATAGCAGTATTAATTCATGAGCAGAATAGCAGTATTAATTCATGAGCAGAATAGCAGTATTAATTCATGAGCAGAATAGCAGTATTAATTCATGAGCGCGGGGACGCAAGTTCCGTGACGTGTCTGTTGTGGAGTTAAATTCTGGTAGAATTGACTTGTGCTACGTAGTGACAAATGAGTTAGAAAACAACTAGAATTGACTCTTGCTATGTATTGAAAAATGAAATTGAAGACAAGTGAAGTGAGTTCTGCTACACAGGAGTAAAGACCATGTTAAATGCCAATAAGAAACACATTTGATGGGGATGAGAAATTGCATTGAAAAGAAGTAGAATTGAGTCGTGTTAATGTGCTGGAAAAATACGCTGAACACTAGTATCTTAGACGCTTGTAAATGGGTTGAAAATAAGATTAGGGCCAAGTCCAGTACATTGGGATAAGTAAATGAAGGGAAAAGGGCCCTGGATGCTAGTTAAAACTACTGCTTTAATGGGTTTTAATATAAAGTTAAATTCTAGTAAAGAGAACGCAATTTGATAGGTTTAAAAATATTACTGATGGCAATTAGAATAGACTCTGAAGTATTTAATTATGTTATTTCGTAACCTTGAGTTGTGAGTTGGACCAATGCAATAAAAATGGAACTTATCACGCCTACATGTGTTGAAAATATAATGTTCTTGACCGATCTTTGCTAGTGTAGGGATTACAAGGAATACTTGTTCTAGAAAGCAATTGATAAATGCACTTTCTATCTTGTTGTAGAACGTAGAAAATAAACATTGAGATGGATGACAAAATCTTGGTTGCAATTATTAGATTTATTGTTATTATTATTCTGGCACGGTCAATTATGGCTGATGTGCAATAGTTGATTATGAACGTTGTTCCATAGTCAATTATGGCTGTTGTGTTGTATTGGATTGCAGATATTGTGCTTCAATCCATTATTGGTGTTGTATTATGGTTCATTATGGCTTCTGACTAATGATGGAGTTCTTCACTCATAAATGGCTTGTCACCTCTGACTGTCCTCACGCTAGTTTCCTGTAAGTTGGTCATATCTCCAGCTGATATGTTCTCTACAATCCTGTGAAGTACATAAGTAAACAAATACCTATTTCGTCACTCATGACGAATTATAGAAATAATTCAGAATAGAAATACCCCGTTTCATTCGCTTCTCCTTTAGTTTTGTTCTTGCATACCAAGAATGAGCTGGAGCTCATAATCTGGAACTTATGACCTTGTTCATTATTTAATGATGCCAGTGATCAGTAGTCATGTGATGATCGTATGAGAGGCTGTGAAGTATGATCACTAACATGCGTCTCCTCTTACGTAATACTGGACGATCAGCAGGCAGGTCATGTGGTCGTGATTAGGAAATTTTGCTCCCTAACTTCGCTTCCAAAGCTGATGCAAGTTATTTTACTGACGGTCTTGTGTAAATGCATTTGGCTTGAGTAGGCGACTGTATGTCTTATTTTGCAGACGTGGAAACAAGGTATTAGGTATGTGTCATAGTGTCTACTTGGCTGCAGAGTTACAAAAATGCGAGATTAAACAATTGGAAAGAGTGATCGAGTGTGAAATGATGCGGTCTTTTGAAACGGACAGTTGTGAGAAATTAGCATCCGAACAAATGGGCAGTTTTAAGATGAAATATGTGGTTAAATAAAAAGGGAACCTTACTGTTGATAATAGTGGTACTATAGAGGCAAAGTAATTGTGCCTCGCAGAATTTTCCTACGTGGAGAGAGAGCTTCAAATGATTATTAAAGGATAGAAATAGGTGTAGAAGTATTTCCGTTACAGTTTTGTATACGACACAGTTTTCATCTATGTGTAGTTAGGAGAGTTGCTTCAAGTGCAATTGAAGTAAAACTTGATTCAATTAATGCATCTCTAAATAAAGGGACTGCAAACAAGAACGGAAGGGATGGCGGAGCTACTAGGCGCAGGCGGGCAGGAAGTGCTGAAATGGTCTGGCTAAATGAATGGAATAAAACAGGTGTGCCTCCCTCAAGCTTCTCGATATCGATGTAAGAGGAAGAAGAGTGAGAGGTAAACAGACTCTTGGATTGATGCGTAGCATGTATGCAGAGATGAATGATAAATTTGCTATTTAATAATAATTGGGAGATGGCAAAAGTGAACGCCTGGTTACTAAATGCATCTAGCGAGTGACAATATCGGATCAGAGTTTGTACTCTATCACCTACTACATGTATATCGTTAGTGCTGTGATAACCGCGATAATTGTGCGAGTCTTTTGGTCACCAATCATCGAACTTTCAAAAAATTGTTTTACAATATTTTTTTCGTACCTATGTACACTAAACGAACGTGCATTGTGCAACTTATTTTCGTTTATGCTTTCTTTGTTCATCTTTTTGTTATTTGAGAGGCTCTTGCAGTTGTATACAGTTTAACCGAAACACTACACATGTTGCAACATTGATTCAAGCGAAATATATTTTAGTACACAATGATATTTACTATATCTGGGCTTAAACATCAACATTTCTCAGTAGACTTCCCATCACTAAGTAAATATTCGAAATAGAACACGTGTTTGGCTAATTTTAATATCCTAATAAAGTTATATGCAGTTAAAAAAACACGTGTAGTGAAAATGCCGCTTCAATCAACCTGCTCATGCAATGCATTTTGATATTAATATGTATCCTGGACTATTTTATCTACATGAATGAATAGGGGTTGGACAAGAATTTAGAAACACCTCGTGAAATGCATGCTTGAAAAAAATGTTTGTTTTTTAGTGAAATATGTAGATGGTGTTGGTGTTTTCACCTACTGATGCCACCTATGCAACGCTGTAAATACGCTGCACAAGTCAGTCGTTGTCGGGGCACTGTTCTGTGAAGTTGTAATTGCATCATGTTAGAACTAACAGACTTCGAACGTGGGTAAATTGTTGGAGTACTTGTGGCTAGGGCTTCCGTAAGCAAGGTAGCAGAGGTATTAAATGTTTCAAGAAGTACTCTATCGAAGGTTTATTCTGCATAATTGAAATGTGGAAGCACATTATCCGCTAAATCACAAAGCGGACAAAAGTGTGTTGAGTGATGGTGACAGACGACCATTGAGGAGGATTTTGATGAAAAAGAAGAAGACCACAGTTGCAAAAGTTACTGTGGTGTTTAAGTCATAAAGCCTGGACTATAGAGCAGTGGAAGACAATAATTTGGTCAAACAAGTTTTCTTTCACACTGTTTTCCACTTCTGGTCGAGTTCACATTTGGCAAACGCTATCCCAAGCCTATAATACAGACTACTTGTTGCCAAGAGTGAAACATGGCACGGGTTTCAAGATGCTTTAGGCAGCCATATTGTGGCTTTCTGTCGGCTCAATGATAACTCTGAAAGGCACATTACGTCCAAGAATTATACAAACATTTTGGCCGATTAAATTCATTCCATGGAACAAACTTTGTTTCCCAATGGTGATGGTGTCTTCCAAGACGACAAAGCCCGTGTTCATACAGCTCACATCGTCCAGGAGTGTTTTTTTCTTGGCACTAGTATTTATGGGAATAATTATTACAATGGTAATTTTGGGGACATTTTGTTTACTATTTTCAGAAAGAACATTATTGGGCTTACTTCTACGAATTTTTTTGTTTCTTAGAATTATTTGCCTCTTTTTTTCTGTGCCTAAATTAATACTACTTTCATGTTTTTCCCTCGTCTGTATTTGAGCCCGAGTGTCTTTTTGTTCCTTTATCTCTCTCTTTATGCCTAGAGCGCTCGATTGCAAGTTCAACTCGCTGTTCAACAGAAATAAAAAAGCCATGATTCTTTGCGGATCCTGGCATTGCAAGCAAAAATAGAAAACAAACCAAGTTCATTTGAAGGAGCGGGCAGAGGGTCAAGGAATTTATGAAGCACTCTAAGCTTAAGCTAACAGGAAGTGAGGTGTAGGGCTGGATGACCTTAGTGTGTGCCGTCCTGCAGACGCAGCACATCGCGTCCTGGCCATGAACGCTGCGTTTTTTCCGCATTTCTTCTTTTATTGTGATAACGTCCATGAATGATGGTTTCAGTACGGATCTTGATACGTTTCTTTAGGTCCCATTATGGCACTTGATGCGTTCATTTAGGTTTCATTATGGCACTTGATGCGTTCCTGTAAGTTTCATTATGGCACTTGATACGTTCCATTACGTTTCATTATGGCACTTGATGCGTTCCTTTATTTTTCATTATGGCACTTGATGCGTTCCTTTGTTTCATTATGGCACTTGATGCGTTCCTTTGTTTCATTATGGCACTTGATGCGTTGTTTTACGTCCCGTCATGGAGCTTGATGCTTTTCGTTAGGCATCATTATGGAGCTTGATACCATTCTCTTGGCTTTGTTGTGGATCTTGATACCTTTTTAAAATTTTTACTATTGGGCTTGATGCATTTCTTATCCCTTTAGCGACAAAAGGACCATACGGTCCTCTTTTACGGTCTTTGGGAGAATTGTTCCAATAGTTAAACAGTGAGCAATATGAGGTTGCTACTAGGTTTGAACGCGGCGGCATGTTACAGCGTCGTTCTTTTGGCTGCCTGGCTCTCAGCGTGCTTCATTGCATCAGTGTACAGACGGTCTTTGTGAGCTGGGACGTACAAACTAGAAAAAGAATTGGTCGCTAAAGGGTTAAGGTTTCATTGAGTGCTTGGAGACTTCTGTACGTTATTTTTCTTGTTGAGTTATTTAATTTTTCACAGCTCATACCGTTTCTAAGTTCTATGCTGGGGTTTTCAGTTCGCTATAGTCGACCAATTTCGCTTGTTCAATGTGATTTCTACCGTCTGCTTGCGTTTACTTGATCACTAACGTTTTGTCAACTTTTTCAATACTCTTTTTGCCGAATTAGTTAAGGATGTTTTTAGTCCTTCACTAACTCAGCTTCTATTTGTAAGTACTGACCCATCACTGACTGCTGGAATTTGTTTCTCCTGAACATGGTTGCGTAGCGACTTCTGACGTGTTTTAATACAACCTTTGAAACATTGTATTCAGAGTAAAGTTTTTGAGATAAGGTCATTTGGTTTCTCCTTGATGCCTTATGCATTTGTTTACTAAACTAAATCTTAAGGGTTGGTTTATATGTTTGTTGATTTTCATGCTCCTTATTTTCCTTATAAACAAATATTGTCGTAGAGTATAGCAAATACTCGTAAGTTAGACGCCGTCCAAAAGTTGACATTCAAAGATTTGCGCAACTTAGAGAAATTGAGTACTGGGTCGTGGAAGAAATAACTATAGTAATGGAACTTTGATGTCAAAATACTCAACAGTTATTTCTTTGTTTCCAAGTCACAGAGTTTTTTCGGTTTCTTGCCTATTCGTGTATATTTCTTAAAGATTTATTTTCTTAAATGCAAAGTATGTGGTCTACCTTCAAGGTTCTTTCTATCTCTAACATATTGGTACGCAACAATAATTTCAAATCCAGTACTTTCTTTCATTTGTGGTGTTATTTTTTGGGATTTCTCTTGGGTATATTAACATGCTTTGACGTCACTTGTCACTTCGTGTGTAAGGGCTCGTCTTCTGTCGTGTGAAGACGTAATTCTTCCTCTCCATAACCGCATGTTCATGAGCGTGGATAACTGAAGCTACAGACTTACAGTAATTGACGTAGCATGTTCACTGTTCAGCTCAACTGATCACTGTTGCACAGCTGATCCCTGTTGCACAGCTGATCCCTGTTGCACAGCTGATCCCTGTTGCACAGCTGATCCCTGTTGCACAGCTGATCCCTGTTGCACAGCTGATCCCTGTTGCACAGCTGATCCCGTTACTGAGACAGTTTTCGCTGTCCTCAATCCGTGCTAACCACCTCATCCATTACCATTACCAATTATCCTCCTCATCCATTACCATTACCAATTATCCTCCTCATCCATTACCCTTACTCATTAACCATGATCCTCCTTATCGATTACCATTACTCATTAACCATGATCCTCCTTATCGATTACCATTACTCATTAACCATTATCCTCCTCATCCATTACCATTACTCATTAACCATTATCTTTCTCATCCATTGTTATTATCCATTATTCTCTTTATCTATTGTCATTACTCATTAACCATTATCCTCCTTATCCGGTGTCATTACTCATTAACCATTATCCTCTTTATCCATTGGCATTACTCATTAACCATTACCCACCTTATCTATTGCCGTAACCCATTTACCATAACCCACTGCATCCATTGTCATTATCATCATTTATTGACGGATAACCACGTGATCCATTTTCATCACCCATCAACCACCTCTTCCATTATTTTTATACCTAAACCAGTGGTTCTTAACCTTGTTGGATGTACTGAACCCCACCAGTTTCATATGCGTATTCACCGAACCCTTCTTAATTGGAAAAATAAAATGATTTTTTCAAATTCAAAACATAGGTATATATTTTACTGATGCACAAAATGAACCGTGCATCAACATCACTGCGTTCAAAGAAAAAAATCATCAAAACATGATTTTCACACAAAACAAAAACATAATAATGAATATTTGCTGCAAATCAGTGTGACTTCTACTGTTACCTTTCAGAGACCAGTTCAGAAATGCGCGGCTTCACTTTGGCAAATGCCACTCTCATACCATTTTCGCAACAAAATCTGTTCCTTTTCTTCCTTCTCCTGGCATAGTCACAGGGCTGTAATTCGTGCTTGATTTGCATCTTGTACGGATGAAGACGAATATCTTTCTTCAAAATTCTATGGAATGTAGACTTGGAGAAGTTGGTCTCATTGCGCCTGACAGAAGTTGTAGGATTTTCAGTAATCGCTCGCTGGAGAATCGCGATGTTATTTTCGGTTCTTTGAATTATTTTCTTTCCTGAGTTTCCTTTGTATCGGTTGCTGATACTTCCATGTTCATTGAATTTTTTAACTGTGCGATACACAGTCTTCTTATCGGGCGAGTTCCTTTCCGGGAATGTTTCATTAAATGCTCTTCTAACTTGTTCACAGTTTTTTGTTGTTTCATATTCCAATACGATGAAAATTCTTTGCTCTTTTGTCAGCTGCATTTCAGGGGGTGTTCAAATGATGAAATTAATAAGCAAATAACCTCTCAGAGGGTTTAGATACTTGGTGGTATGTAGGATACATTTTTGTGAAATTATTTTTAACAGTAGGTATTGAGAAATGAAAAAGAATACCAGTGTTCTTTTCAAAATTTTCCTTTGAACAAATAGTTTTTCTACCCCCTTCAGTAAATCAATCAGTGTAAAGTGGTTATTCAACCAATTTTCAAAAACTATAATTATTCGAAAAAAAAAAATTTACTACATTGTGAAAAAAAAAGAAAACTAAAATATTTTAATTTAAAGCGGAGATGTAATCAATTAAAAAGTCGGGGACATTTTTGTGGGACACCCTGTACAGTGCACGACTCGCGTTCATATGGTGAGTGGCAGGTGTACGTTTCAAAGTGCTTTTCCTCACACGAAAACAATTTTCAACTTGCGCGCCATGTTTTTAATTTTATTTTATACTCTTAAGTTTGATGGTAGAAAAATCTTTGCTTTTCTTGGCTTATGCAGACAAAGAATCCGTAGGGTTATTTTCAAAGTTTTAATTTGTTTAGACATGAGTCGTTAATTTCATCCAAGTAGGTTTTTTTCATCGCGTTCTTGTCACTTGGCGCACGTTAACCCTTTAGCGACGAAAAGCACCATACGGTCCTCTTTTATGGTCTTTGGGAGAATTATTCCAATAGTTAAACAGTGAGCAATATGAGGTTGCTACTAGGTTTGAACGCGGCGGCATGTTACAGCGTCGTTCTTTTGGCTGCCTGGCTCTCAGCGTGCTTCATTGCATCAGTGTACAGACGGTCTTTGTGAGCTTAGACGTAGAAACTAGGAAAAAAATTGGTCGCTAAAGGGTTAATTGACGCCCAAGCTGAGGTCACTATTGCTAGAAGTAGAAGTTATTGACGCCCAAGCTGAGGTCACTATTGCTAGAAGTAGAAGTTATTGACGCCCAGGCTGAGGTCACTATTGCTAGAAGTAGAAGTTATTGACGCCCAGGCTGAGGTCAGTATTGCTAGATGTAGATGTTATTGACACCCATGCTGAGGTCAGTATTGCTAGAAGTAGTGTTCTTCATGTGTATCCTTGATAACTCTTCTCTGATTCAACAGCACTAGGTCTAAAAATCCACAAGGGACTTCAAATTGTAGTCATGTAGACCTGATTCGTATTTCTAATTCTAGCTTTTTTCTAATGAGCTACTGATGAGTCGTTCCAGTGACTTACTCCAGTGCTTGCGCTTCTGTTTTCTTCACTCTTCATTGTTTTGAGGCACTGGTTTCTTGCGCACTTTTTTCCACCGGTCCAGTGAAATCGCTTCTTAAAGATACAAAATATGAATTTCTAACGCCATTTTAAATCGCCATTGCGTGATGGATAATTTTTGTACGTCGCTGTTGATAGTTTCCATAACTTTGATTGCATATTGATATTTGGCACCAACACTTCAACACTAACAACTTCTTGTCAGGAATGTCAATGCTTCTCACGAACAGTGTAAAAAGTTGACGATGCACTAGTAAACTGTGCCACACTCAACGGTACAGTACATTTTGAGGGTTGCTTGCCGGACATATATTTCCAGCATACTCGTATATTCTAGCTGTTTCACCCTTTCCGATATCATTCCTATAAAAGGTACGATTTCCTTTGTTACAAATTTTCACGACATGCGAGTGCAGAAATGTTCACTCAGAGTGCAAAATGTTGGCCAATCAGCAAGCAGCTATAAATTTGGCACTCATGTACCATGTGTATTGGCTGTGCATCGGGAATGCGTACGTACCTGAGCCCTCGTGAACTTGGGCAGTCTATGAAAGGAATTTTCTAATGAAAAAGTGAGTTTTCTAAGACTAAACTTGTCATTTATTCTTATTGGTGTTGCTGGAGCTCTCTAAATATACAACAATATTATTTTAAACTGAATACCTCTTCATTCTGTTACCATTATAGGATTCACGTATGTATGTTACGTGCAGCTCCCGCTGGCAAGTTCTGTGTGGGCTGTGAGCAAACACATCGCCCAGACATGCAGCGTGTATTGGTGCACCAAGTAACGCATGCAGCGTGTGCTGTGTACAAAGTAACACATGTAACGTGTGCTGTGTACAAAGTAACACATGTAACGTGTGCTGTGTACAAAGTAACACTAGCAGCGTGTGCTGGTGCACTAAGGAGTAAAGGGCTCACTTGGGACCTGACACGTTTGTACTAACTTTTCCTGTGTTGGTATTCTAATTGCGCCCTTTTGCGTTCTCCAAGCAAGGAGACCGAGTGTTGCAGGATTGTGTCGCAGCAGACTCAAGCCATGGGATAAGAGTAGGTCGCTTTGAATTCAGTAGTTGCTGAAGTACTTGGTAGAACTTATGCGAAAATATACTAAAGAAACATTCTTAGCACAACAACTGTAATTCATAGGTTTGTTTGGTCTTGTACAGACGCATACAAGCAAACGTTACTTCAGCCTTGCTACAGTGTGCTAGGAAACATCTCTGTCAACTGAAATTAGTGACGGCGGCCACAAAGAAGCCGCGTGATATTGAGTACCACAAATGAATGTGCTCTCTTCGATACCTGCCCGCTTGGAGGCGGAAGCGCTGGTCTGATTATCGTACACACACCGGAAACGCTTGCACTACGTCGCTGCTACCTCTGCTGTCTACCTACATTAGGACTTCTGGTCTACGACAAGTTTTCGATGTGCGACGCCCTTGTGTAGAGGAATGCTAGATCAGAGTTGGAGGTGTATGGTAGGGTTGTGAGTATAGAACGGAATTGTAGGCATTTAGTAGTGGTGTGTAGTAGGGTTCTAAAGAGGGGATGGCATTGTTAGGGTGTAGTAGATTTGTAAAATGAGGAGGAGAATGTAGAGGTGTTATAGGGTTGTGAAGGGCGATGAGGATGTAGAGGTATGATAAGGTTAGGGAGTTACAAGTGTGAGATGTGGTTCTAAAGATGTGTTAGATTTATAAAAATAAAAGGATGGAATTTGATAGTAAAAGTACGTTGACCTTTGCAGATGTGTTTAACACAAGTACGTCCGTGTCACTAAATTAGAAGGAAATGCGTTTTTTGGACCCAAAAAACGGCTTTGCTCTGCATTTATCACTCTGAAAAGTTTTTAACTTTTAGGCTCATGTTCGTAATCATTTTCAACTTTTTCCGTAAGGTTATACTCGTTGCTCATTCATGCACAAAAATAACCGTGCGTACTGTACAGCTTTGCACAACTATTTCAATATTTATTCATGCTTCTTATTCAATAGTTCGTCAATAGCTATTCAGTTACTTATTCACGCGCAAAGGTTGTCTTGCATAAAGTACAACTTTACAGAGGTATTTTGATAGTGACCTACCCAACCCCTACACTTCTGCACCCAACCCCTACAGACAGCTCTGTCTCCCGGCATGACACGAAGCAACCAGATAATGGACAACTCGGGTCCTTGCTCTTGTCCTATTCTATTCTACAAACTTTCATTCCTGCAAAAGGTCCGATTTCCTTCGCACCTTTTGTAAGAATAGCATGTTAAGTAGGTGTAGTTCCGATGTTAATGCAAGAATAGCGGTAGAATGTTTTTTAATAATCATAGCGTACTTATCTCTATAACAGTAGCATGCTTATATGTATAACCCTAGTATACCTATCAGTATGACGATACCATGCTTGTAAGTATATCCTTATTACTGTGCAGTCTTAGTCCCTTTACTGGCACTAGTATCAGACTGCAAGTGCAGTGAAGGCAACTACGCTTTCTCACGAGTCACTGAGAAGTGATATGGTAAATCAATGTTTGCATTCAAGCTTTCTTTGCAGTTATATGACTTCATACAACTTAACGTAATTAACACGTAATGTAAGGTGACCCGACCCCAACCGTATAATAGATACCGTAATGAAGGGTGTGACGCACAGGTACGATAGTCGTAAGCGTATTAATATATAGAAGATTAGTTACGGTGCCATTCAAACTACTAGTTAAATTAATGTCATTTTTCCCTTGGTTCCATGTGTTCTGGCACACATGAGGAAAATATGGAAACATCATTAGAGAGTGGCTGCTTCAATGCTAGTACATTCCCTGGTTCATTGCTGTGTTGAAACTCCACTCACTTGTCGACATGAAGTATGGTCAAATATTTTTGAAAGATTTAGAAATTTTGACAAAAATTGCACTCAACATGTCGATCTTCGAGTCAAAAGTATGCTTGCAAAACGAAAAAGTTTTACAAAGTACCATGTTGCAAAAAAAGTGACGCAAGTGAATGGTGACAAATATTTGAAATATTGAAGATATCACTGTTCAAAGTTAATTATTCGGCTTCTCCAGATTTGGTATTTACTCTGTGTTCTAATATGAGGTTACACATTGTCCGTGTTCAACATGCAGGTTATGTTCGCGTGCCACCATGTTAGTTGACAGCTCCTGACATTTCAGCTCAAATAAAGATAATGAAGAAGTCTGTATGAGTAATATGGTGCTCATGTTACTGTGCCAGTTACTATGCATGTTACTATGAATGTTGATGTGTATGTCATACATGTTCTTGTTCATGTTGCTGCGCTTGTTGCTGTTCAATATACTGAGTCTTACAGTATTACACTGAGGCTTACAGTATTATACTGAGGCTTACAGTATTACACTGATGCTTACAGTATTACACTGAGGCTAACAGTATTACACTGAGGCTTACAGTATTACACTGAGGCTTACAGTATTACACTGATGCTTACAGTATTACACTGAGGCTTACAGTATTACACTGAGGCTAACAGTATTACACTGAGGCTTACAGTATTACACTGAGGCTTACAGTATTACACTGAGGCTTACAGTATTACACTGAGGCTTACAGTATTACACTGAGGCTTACAGTATTACACTGAGGCTTACAGTATTACACTGATGCTTACAGTATTACACTGAGGCTAACAGTATTACACTGAGGCTAACAGTATTACACTGAGGCTAACAGTATTACACTGAGGCTTATAGTATTACACTGAGGCTAACAGTATTACACTGAGGCTTACAGTATTACACTGAGGCTTACAGTATTACACTGAGGCTTACAGTATTACACTGAGGCTTACAGTATTACACTGAGGCTTACAGTATTACACTGAGGCTTACAGTATTACACTGAGGCTTACAGTATTACACTGAGGCTTACAGTATTGCTTCCTAACTTCATCATCAAACAACAACTTTTTCTAAACTTCATTCAAATTTGACGCACTTCATCCCAATCCTGATAATAGAAGTAATTTTGAAACGATTTCACGTATGTATAAATCAGTTAAAAGGCTTTCACGTAGGTATAAATGAGTGTATGCGTACGCGCAGTTATAAATTAGTTGAAGCAGAGCGCGAGGTCTTTTTTTGAGTTTCCTCGTTTTGAGAGTTGAGACTTTGGGCTTTTGGCAGGTTTTAGTAGATGGGAAGTTTGATAGTCAGGAAGAATTTTTTACCCGAGTCAATCACAAAATTCTACCAGGCGTTTCAAAAAATTATTCAATGCCCGAAGAACTCTCATTGTCTGCAAAAAGCAGCCTCCAGCATGCGTGTCTGCATGGTGCAGTAGTGCACGGTTCCGTACGTTCGTTTTCTCGAGCATTAACCTTTGTGTAGCAGTACGCACACCTACACCTTCGTACGATTGTTTTTGTCCACGTATGAACCTCCTACTTGCGGTACTCAAGTTCCTAGAAAATTTGTCGCTTCTGGATCGTGACTCAAAGGAAGGTCATTACTAGACACCTCACGGCAGAGCTTGTGTACGTGCACGTCCTCTGGGTTCATTTGATGCACGTAATTTTTGTGTCTTGTCATTTCTTTATTATTTTTGAGTTATTGTAGTATCGTGCTTTGTTTACACCTTAATACGAATAGAAACTAGTTATTTATGACACATGAGCTAAACTTTAAACTCTTTCTGGCTTCCGCTTTTATAATCGAAACCAAAATGTTGCTTATTTTTATGGATTTAAATAATTATTATTGGTACAAATTTTCAGCGCCAAAAATGAACGCTAGAGAGAACTAAAGAATTTTCACTTCTTCAGCGTGTGATTAAAAACTCGTGTTCCAGTGCTGACCTTGTGTGGTAACTTGACTGATGCTGTACTGACAAGTTGACTGAGTGTCAACTGACAAGTTACTCACTGTGAACTGACAACTTAACTGACTGTGAACTGATAAGTTCCCTAAAATAGTTCTATCATCAACATGGACTCCTATAGTAAACATAATTAAACATTGAATCGCTTTATTTAACTTTCCATGTGATTAATACGGTCTCTTTTTTTCAGAATATTTTATTTTGTTATTCTTGACTCGTGCGTACACCTGCAAGTGCGCCTGGTGTTGTGCAGTGTAGCCACGCTCATTCCTTGGTCTCTTCTTTGTTCTGTCTAATAGGAAATTAATTCTTTCTGGAGCATTCACGTTTTCAGCATAATAATAAGTATTGATGTATGGTGCGCAGTCTGTTAAATAAGAGATAATGGTGCAGGATGCCTGATCAATTGTACGCGTATTGTTTGAGTTAACTGCATCAAGTTACTTCATTGTATAGCGTTTTAAGTCAAACTGGATAAACACGGAAAGTTTCTTTATATTTTTGATTTTTGGGATGCTTTGAAAAATTAAGTTTAGAAAAGTGTGGGAACGTCTAATGAATGTGAAAGTGGTGGCGTTGAGAAATTGTAAGCAATCGTGTCAAGAATACACTGTGGAAAAAGTTCAACGTTGCCAGTGTTTCTCATAAAGTTTTTCACATCATTAGGTGTTGTTTGACATGAGTTGATAAAATCACATGATTGACAAAATGATCATGATCCTAGCCCATTGAGATAACTTCTAGAAAAAAGTATTGAGTTTATTTGAACCAAAACTCCATGTGATCATCTTTCCGCAAATAAAGCTTCATGGGTTCAGGCTTTTTATGCTAAGATGTCTGACAGCTTTTAAAAAATGCCCAGGGATCCCGACAGATAATAAGCTCCAATTTTAACTGCACTTATATGTACCAAATAGAATTAATGTGTCATTTCATCATCCTACTCAAGATTGAAAGCTTTATCGTGTTCCCAACTGACCGATAAGTCAAAGTTCAGTTTACTGAAAATTTGCAACGGTTATTCTCTGAGTTAACTGAAAATTCGTTGTCATCGTTGCAAGTTAACTGAACACACTGCAGCTCACTGAATGCAGTTCACGCAGTTGACTGAGCACATCGCCTCTACTGAGTTATTTTGCCATTGTGTGAAACTGTACGCCGCAGCCGCGCAGCAGAAAGCAGTACAAGCGTTCAGGAAAACCGGCGCTTGCTCTTCATTTGCTGCCGCAAGCAAAAGCATCAACTGTAAGCACACGCCAGTGCTGCTTGAAAGACAAAACTCCTGCATGTGAGACAAAACTTACTACAGAGGTTTGTGGTACAGAACCATCTATTTATCTCAGTTTTACTCTGTGAATATCACAGTCTCCACCTTTTTCAGTGGATGATTCAGATTTCATGCCAGTTGTGAATGTTCTGCTTTGCGAGACCTCATGGATTGGTGTACATAAATTTCTCGCATTCTTCGTCTTAAAAAGCTTCTGTGCCACCAAACTTGTTCGTGTGCCAAATTCAAAACGCTACTATCTGAAAAATATTCTACGTTGACACTTTTCTTTCCCTAAGAAACCTCATTCATCACCGCCCACAACTTCGATATGCCATGTTGGCTGAAAGCAGCGGCGGTGGCGGAGTTAGCGCAGCTGGTGGGGAACAGATGCTTCACAACGTTCGACAAAACGACGGAAATTTTTATGGAAGCGGAGGTTTTGGAAGTGTTGCTGGTAGCGGACAGGCGGTGTTCCCTAGCGTTCACCAGAATAGCAATGGTGGTAGAGGAAACCAAGAATTTCTCGGGAATGGCCAGATGAGCAGCAAGGTCGGTGGTGGTGTGCATTGTGAAACAGATGCTGGACCAACGTTCTTCAGCAATGTCCACGCGAACGTTGAGGGAGGATTCTTTACGGAGAACGGGAGAAGTTCACCGAACGGTGACCAAACCGTGCAAACCAGAGGTAATCCGGATGGATCAGAATTCAACAGACACACAACTACGGTTGGAGAAGCTTTCTCTACGTCGAGGATGAACGGCGTACTTTTATGCTTGGATGATCTCAACACCCGCACTGCATCTCCTACGCACATCTCCACTGGGACCATCGAACCTTCATTACCCCACAACGGGGCCGTACCCAGCAATGGCAAGGGTCCCACAAACGGGACCTGGGCCCATGGCCCTGAAGCGCGGCCCGGGACTACTGCTCTTGTTGATGTGCATCCTAAGGACCCGAGGCCCCAGCGGTTGGCCACCTTGGGCCTCTTCCTGACCGCCTTTGGGGCCTTGCTGGTCCTCACCAGCCTCTGCACCTCACAGTGGGCACGCATTGAGGGTGAGTTCAGTATTTATTAATGACTCGACAGTTCCCGTAGAATTTCCACGGTTTATATTTTACTGATTTTAAATTATTATAAAGACTAGTATATTAAAGATTTACAACAAATTATTTTGCTACGTATACGAATTTTTGAGTTTTACAATTTTCATTTGAAGTTGCAAAACACAGGTTTTCAGGTAAGTGATTAAGCAAGAGCAAATCAAATACACAACGTAAGTTACTACAGGGTAAAAAAGTGCGTTAATGCAAACCATGTGTACGCCGTGCTTCATTATTCCTATGCGCTCAGAGTTCTGATGACTGTAGTCTGCGAATGACAATAACGAAGAAATGTTGAAGCCTGTCAGTCTACTACGATTTTCTTCAGATGTTTGAAGGCAGTGTGCAAGTTGATGTCTGAGTTGGCGAGGGAGTTCCAGAAGTTGAAACTTTCAATAATTTCAATCTTCATGGAAGCAAATTGAAATGCCTTCCATTTCAAACTACTCGTTTTTTAAATCAGGTTCAGGTGCTAATCGAAGGCAGATATCGTGATACATTGATGAATTTTTCAACAGTTTTCACTTTGTTGGCTTGGCAGAAATAAGCAGAACTAGGCTGTGACACGGGCGTCAGCGCTGTGTCCGTATTGCTTTGCAACTGATCTTTTATAGACGTCGTCAGTCTGCGTAATGTGGATACTCGCCTTATCCCAGTGTAAACTATTACTGCCGACTCCTGTAAAATCCACTCTTCTTTTTACAGAGTCAACAGAGACAGAGTTTTTACATTTTTTCTCTTATATTCGCACGTTTTTAGCATCATGAACAAAATCGTGGCCCTTAGAGCAAAGAACGTATTCGTACTGGCACGCCTTGATGCAATTTTTCATTCTCTATGATCATTACTAGCAGACCCACACGTGAAAATTCACGTGGTTTTTACTGAATATTTTTAATTGGTCTGCCAGTGGACGCGGGCTTCACGAAGGAGTTTCCTCATTGAAAGATGTGCCTTTGGTATCCACAATACAATGCTTACAATACATGTATACCTTACCGAATTTCCTTCTCTCTAAATCCAGAAGAGCGGCACAGAGAGACGGACTAGGGACACAAGCAAGCAACAAACTGTGTACTAGTGGACCCACACGTGAAAATTCACGTGTTTTTTACTGAATTCTGTCGTTTGATTTGCTAGTGGACGCTGGTTTTGCAAAGGAGTTTCCAGATTGAAGGATGTGTTTTTGGTATCCACAATACAATGCTTACAAACCTTTCGAATTTCCACCTATCTAACTCCTTAAGAGCGTGACAGAGGGACGGACCAATCAAACAAGCAAGCAAGCAACAAACTGTGTATTATTATATACTAGTGTACCCAGCCGTCAAAAATGACGGCAGGGATTCCGTGACAGTACTTCAGTGGTGCTCGTCAATGAACAACAATTCCAACAATTTTAATTCTTCTCCTTTCGTGCAAGTCCTCTCGCAACATATTAGCTGTCCTTTTCACAAACTTTTCTTTTTCAATTCTTCTTCTTTCGTTCGTCTTCTTGCAACACGGTGGCTGTCCTTTCTGCAAATCTTTCCCTTTCTAATCTTCTTTTTTCTTCTATTTTTTCCTGTGACATCGCAGCGCATACTTTAGCTTTTCTTGCATTATCCATCTTTCTTCTCTCTTCACTGCTTTCTTTCGACGAAGTTTACCTCTTTTGACGCTTTCTTCACAATCACGGTCCATCTTTGCTTTGCGCTTTTGTTAAGTTTTTTTGAGAGATAGCTCTCTTCTTGAGCCATGGCTCAAACATTGGCCGTATCACAGGTACTTTACTGAGATTTTTGCCTTTTTCCTCTCGCGCGCTAGTCTTCGTTTCCTTCCATCTGGTGTTTCTTAGATTGTTCTAATGAATTTTTCGGATTCAATTTGTATCCAAAAACATACTCGTATATGATACGGCAAATCCTTGTTCTACGATATTAAGGCTATTCGAGCATCTTGCCGTTGAGAAAAGTTATATTCTGTTTATTATTTTGGGCTGCCACAGGTAATTGATGACTTCTTGATGAAGAAAGCCTTCTTCCAGTAAATTGCTAAAGCAGAAGGGCAAACGGAGCTCCTGGCACTTCCTGGCGAAAAATTTCTGAAATAGCCAATGCACGACAGGATCGAAAACTCAATCAGAGATACAGCAATTCACGTACCACGCTCAAAAGAGGAGTATTATCAAATCAAATAGTATCGAGCTACTTTTAAAAGCAAAGCGGTTTTTTTTAGACTCACGGTGTGTCCGTTGGATGAGGCAGTCGATGTAAAGGTGCTGATCCAATAGCATTGTTTGAAACACCAAGTGTAGACAAATTAAAACTGTCATAAATATGTCATTATTTAATCGATTTTATCAAATGATGGCTCAAATTCATGGCAAAGAAACACAAATTTGATTTTGATAATTTTTATTCATAATAACTTCCTTTGGCTCGAATCACAGATCGAAGTCTGGTAGTAACCTGTGAACATGTTGCACGCAGTGTTGCGGTATCTATTTCATCCCAGCATTTGACTGAAGTGTGTTTGAGTGAACCAATGTTTCTGTAGGAGATGATGCAGGTCTTCTGCTCTAATATGGACCACACACCAAAGTCCATCGGGTTCAAATCAGGGGAAAATGGTGGCCAAAGTTCCTTCGACGAGAACCCTTTAAAATTGTCATTACAGAAGCTCTGCACCAATTTGGCAGTATGGGAGGTAGCTCCGTCTTGCTGGAATGTTACTCCGCTGTCTCCGAAAGTTTTTCTTACTCATGGAACCACTGTATCCTTCAACATTCCCAAGTACACATTCTGCTTGACTTTGACACCCTGTTCAATGAAGACAAGAAGGGTTTTCTGTCCCCATGAGGTGACTCCGGCTCATACCATGACTGACGTGGGTTTTTGGTGCTGGAAAGATATGCGCTGTTCTGCAGGTGTGTTCTCAATGCTCTTGCACCAAACCCTGTCATTTTGTGGATTGTGAATCGCCTGTACTGTGAACAACTTCTCATCAGTCCACAGCACTGTTGGTAGAGTGTATTCCTTCAAACGCTGGAGAAGCAGTCTAGGCCCTATGCAGTCTCTTTTCTTGTGTGTCGCCTAAGAAGAGCTGCCGTTTCACCTTTTTATAGGGATGATGCATAGGATCATATTTGAAGACATTTTGGACCGTCTTATGGCTCACATAAGAACGCAATACAATTTATTTATTTCTATATATAAATTTACTAAGGACAAACGTTTTCATTGAGTATTTCTTTAATGACAACATTCCTAGTGAAAACTAAGACACTTAGTTTTCTACTGCTGCAATTGACTCTGCAATTCGTGTCATATTCGGGTACAATGTACCTAAATCATAGAGCAATACCCCGCCCAACTCCCTATCCACGATACGGACTCGAGTATATAAGGCTCTGGATCTCTCTAATTTTTTTTAAAGTGACACAAAACATATAAATAAATAAATATACAAATATATAAACACACGACGGTCATTCTTAGTATTAGATAGTGGGATAGTAAAATTATTATATACTAGAATAGTGGGATAGAATGAGTACAAATTTTACAGCTTCCTCAAAGTCACTAGGAATTAGAGTTTATGCTCAGCAGGAACATGGAGGGTGAGGTTACTTATTGTCAGGTGGCCACACTACAAGCAGCATCTTGTCTGCCTCGGGATGTGCTATGTAGTTGTGGATGTTGTTTTAAACTTGTTTTGCGTCTTCTGGTTTTCTGTAGTGAATTCGATAATGGAAATATGTTAGTTGAAGCCTAATTTCCAAATTCCTTCTTCAATTTCTACATGCCCAGGGTTGCAATAGTTCGTTCATGTCAATGACAAAGCCGAAACGAAGCAGTGGTAAATGCTGAAATTTTTTATTATGTCCAGTAAAACCATTTTTAAGTAGTCGAGAAAATCCCAAACGCTTTTAAATGTAAGAAAAATTGTTGTAAGTAAAGCTACGATGATCTTCCGTAGCTGGCGTATATAGTGTCCAGCTGGCGTATATAGTGTCCAGCTGGCGTATATAGTGTCCAGCTGGCGTATATAGTGTCCAGCTGGCGTATATAGTGTCCAGCTGGCGTATATAGTGTCCAGCTGGCGTATATAGTGTCCAGCTGGCGTATATAGTGTCCAGCTGGCGCGTATAGTGTCCAGCTGGCACGTATAGTGTCCAGCTGACGCGTATAGTGCCCAGCTGGCATATATAGTGTCCAGCTGGCGCGTATAGTGTCCAGCTGGCGTATATAGTGTCCAGCTGGCGCGTATAGTGTCCAGCTGGCGCGTATAGTGTCCAGCTGGCGCGTATAGTGTCCAGCTGGCGTATCTAGTGTCCAGCTGGCGTATCTAGTGTCCAGCTGGCGTATCTAGTGTCCAGCTGGCGCGTATAGTGTCCAGCTGGCGCGTATAGTGTCCAGCTGGCGCGTATAGTGTCCAGCTGGCGCGTATAGTGTCCAGCTGGCGCGTATAGTGTCCAGCTGGCGCGTATAGTGTCCAGCTGGCGCGTATAGTGTCCA
>VCRD01001670.1:43925-54366 GCA_006783055.1 Trinorchestia longiramus | reverse complement strand
TGTCCCATGTGTACTTTGTGTCCCATGTGTATTTTGTGTCCCATGTGTATTTTGTGTCCCATGTGTATTTTGTGTCCCATGTGTGCTCTGTGTCCCATGTGTGCTTTGTGTCCCATGTGTACTTCGTGTCCCACGTGTATTTTGTGTCCCATGTGTACTTTTTAAGCATGGTTTTCAAAAATGGCTTTCAAGTTCAACTGGCTACTATTATACAAAATATAGATGACTACTTCAACTGGCTGCTGCAAAATATAGATGACTGCAATAGTGAAGGAGCTGAGCAGCTTCTTCTATGTATCTACTTTATGAGTCTGTGTTCTCAACAGCAAACTTGCGGCCACGTTACAGTTTCTGAGTATAATTAGAATGTAATGCATATTCTATATATATACTTTATCTCACTTGATGAACTAGCAGCCGTTTCGAGGAACACCTCTTACGTATAACGCAGCCAAAAACGACGGCTATTTGTTCTGCGTTTCTTCTAGCAATTGAAAAAGATCGTCTTTTTCTTATTTTTTGTTGTTTTTTTCTATCGAGAGTATGCCTTATCACGAGTACCTTTGGAATAGCCTGTTTACTTTATTTTTAAATTTTTCTTATCCTCGAGATGTTCAGTTTCATTGTTAAATCTTTTTTCTGATTACTTGAATGTACTCTAAAACTGGTATAACGTCAAGATGGTGAGAGAAGATTCAGGACTCTTATTACTGAACAGTTCTTTATTTATGTAAGTGAAACACAGCTTTCGTCATCGTAACTTGTGGTGCTACAGCTCAATTTTTCAAAAGCACTGCGTTAATTTAGACTAATTCCTTTGATGGTGTTGACTCCTTAGTTTTTTCTACCGCTTTTATGTCTTTTCAATACTGTAGTGTTTAGCTGACTTCGACTGTGTTCGTTCTTGCATTTTTACAATTATGTAGAGCAGTCAGGGGGAAAACCAAGATGCTTTTTTTAAAGGAGCTTTTTCCTTATGAAGTCCCTCCTTATGTATGGAATACACCAGTGCATACTATAACTGCATGACGGACTCAGGTTATGAAGTCCCTCCTTATGTATGAAACACACTAGTGCATACTATAACTGCATGGTGGACTCAGATTTTATGGCCTTATTAGATTATTTCAAACCTCATCCAACTTGTCTTAATTTTAGGTGAGGAAAAATAACGTCCGTCCTTTTATTTATTTTGATCATAAAAACTGTTACATAGGTATTGAACCAGTTTGGTATTGCGCCAGCTTACAGTTTTGCCAGCTTACAGTTTCGCCAGTTTGGTATTGCACTCGTAGGACTTGGTATTGTCTACCCTCTACAGCATGATATATTTTAATTGTTACGCGAAGTTATTTTAAGTGTGAATGACATCGTCATTGATATTCCAGACAACTTTATCATGCACAACTCATGACAGATTGAAAGACTAATCCCTCTCCGATACACAGCGTTCCCAAAATCCGTCTACATTTATATTTTAGCGAACAGGCATGTTTCAGTGTAAAATATGAAAGGTAAATTCGAATGTTCATTATAAAAAATGATGAACGTGATTCCCCCTTAGCTTCAATACAGGCCTGGGTATATCTTATTTGTTCACAAACATCACTATCCGCTTGTCGCTTGCAATCGACTGAATGAACGCTTTTAGAAAAGTGTACAGTGGCTTTCCAGGTCCCTGAAACTACCATTCGAAAGCCATCGTTCCCGCCATCTTTGTGTTAGGAACTCGTCCCCATGCACCCCCTCCAACTCGTCCCCATGCACCCCCTCCAACTCGTCCCCATGCACCCTCCAACTCGTCCCCATTCACCCTCCAACTCGTCCCCATGCACCCTCCAACTCGTCCCCATTCACCTTCCAACTCGTCCCCATGCGCCCTCCAACTAACAAGAAGTAAACTGCTAGGGGCAAGTTAGCTAGTGGTTGGCCTTGAAGTCTATCTGCTGCAACCGACGTTCTTGCTTCCCTGCAGGCTTTGAATTCGAGTTACAGAGTACGGTGACGTTTCTAACTTGAACACAAGACTTTTTCTACGACTTCTCAATACAAGATCACTGAAAAAGATTAACTATTGAACATTTGTTCTTTAAAATTTACTTGATGTAGGATGACGAAATTTTACGAACAGGTTTAAGTGCATAATGCTCATACGAGGTGTTTTTTCAACCTACGATGAGCTAGAAAAAACGCAAATTTACATAACATAATTTCATTGCCAAAATTACTGCCGGGTCTTACTTACTTTTTTATGTAATCGCCAGAACAGTTGAGACATTTGTCATATCGTGACACAAGCTTCTCGATGCCTTCTTTAAAAAAGCTAGTCGCTACTGAGGAGAGCCCCATTTTGACGGGCACAACAGACCCAGACCCAACAAGCACACAGCTTCCTATCCGAGGTCTCGTACGATTGTACACAAAGCAGACCCTGAAATGTCTGGAAATTTGTCATAAGTCTCATTTGATTGTAAGCTGTTCAATGTTTACCACCTGATCAAGCTGAACGAGGCCTACACGAGTCACAGACTTGCACCCTTGCCACCTTCTTCATGGACGTCGGTTCGTCTTGCTTTGAATTTTCTATACCGTTTCTGTGCACTTCCTCCACCCATAAAGTTACTATTCTACACTCTGCTCTTCCAGCTTGTAGAAAACGGATTACACTTCGTAACTCACATTTGGCGGAAGCTTCGATCGTAGCGCATCTTCAATTTCCCGTACCTCGGGCAGTCAGGCTGTAACCGGTTTTGGCGATTATATAGAGCAATAAGTAAAGCTCTTCAGTATTTTTGGCAATAAAATTATTATGTTACATAAATATGTTTTAATAGCCTATCGGAGGTTGAAAAAACAGCCCTCGTATATTTCGGCAATCAGATTTTAGAATAATCTTCTTTTACTTTGACCACAAGCTCCAAACGACTGGCAACTCAATGGCATGAATGCAGTATTACTTCTCATTCCAAAACAGACTATGAAACAAGCAGTCACCTTTCAGAGCAGTCATACTTGGTAACATTTAGTTGAAACATTGCTCTCTAAGATGGACCAGTTAGAAAATTCCATTGAGTTGAATTCTGGATTTGGAAAAGTCTTTGTTTTTCCTCAAAAATCCGCTGACCTGATCTTCACACGACTGCTGGATTAAATTATATGTGTGGGACGGAGTACCTTTTTAAATAAAGATGTAACGGTTCCCAAAATTTTCAGTAGCCCCAAGTAACACTTTTTTATAAACATTTTGATGTACACTTGCGTGTTCATCTTGACACCATTTTAGATGAAAACAGGAGATACATCAATAACGACTGCAGCCTATACCATTTCTCCAGTTGGAATCATACGGTTGAAATAATTATGACTGCCTTCAGGCAAATCTTCTGCTTCATGTGCATACAGTCTATCATTCTGCGTGTTAGTAACTCCCGTCATGGAACTTGGGTATCAACCAAAGAATGGGCTAAACGGGTCATTCCTATTGCCTTATTATATTCTAACTGCCTCCACAAGGAAGATCTTCTCGTCGGACCAGATGAAGACATGATCGGAAGAGCTAAATCTCTGCCAACATCCTTTTGCCACCGCTATGTCGTTTCTGCACAGGAGCTACTGAAAGTAACTCGAGATTTATTTTTACCTACAGTAAGAATTGAATCGTTTTAAAATATCTTGTGTATAAATGATCTCGAAATCCCGAGCTGTCCTGCTGTTTTTGTCATAGTGATGCGAGAATTTCACTTCTCTCTTTATCTCAGCTTGCACAATTCGCTCGATACGAATACAACACCTTCGACCAGAAATAGGCTAGCTGGAGGTTGTATCAGCCTCCGTACAGATACCGTTCCATATATTGAACACAATTTTATGACTCGCATCCAGCTGCTTTGTGCGTTTCGACGAATTCCGTATGAAGTGCTCTTTATAAACCAATTCTGTCTGAAGTACTCTTTATAAACCAATTCCGTCTGAAGTACTCTTTATAAACCAATTCCGTCTGAAGTACTCTTTATAAACCAATTCCGTATGAAGTACTCTTTATAAACCAATGAAACAGTAGACATGCATGCTTCAGACAGTTGCAGAGCGTTGTGCATAAACTTGAACATTTTTGCGGACACTAATCTTTGGGAGGACTTATCAAAGTAGATAAATATTTACCGCACACCCTGTGTGGTTACACCTGGAGTTCATGAGTCTATGACTCAAATAGTTTTGGAAACTGTCAATGAACATGTTTTTACCATACACGTATTTTTTATGCAGGGAACACTTTTGAAAATTATTTGATTTGTGGATTTATTTTCTATTTTAATGTGGTGCTCGATTATTTAACATTTTTATGTATGATCAAAGATTTCTTTTTGTCTATTTCCAAGCAATTCTCACTAAAAATTTCTAATAAAGCCATCATATTTTGGTCCAATTGTGACGCAGTGTTAACATGATTCAATGAAGCAACCTACTTTTTTCCAGGTCTTGCCGGGGGATATCTGGGGCCATTCTTTATCTGCCAGGACACCTATAACGGATACACCGAGTGTCAGGCACACTCCTCTTACCAGCCAGCACGTTAGTGTCTGTTCTCGTCACTCTGTGGTACATGACGGCTGTTGCCTCTGTGGTACATGACGGCTGTTGCCTCTGTGGTACATGACGGCTGTTGCCTCTGTGGTACATGACGGCTGTTGCCTCTGTGGTACATGACGGCTGTTGCCTCTGTGGTACATGACGGCTGTTGCCTCTGTGGTACATGACGGCTGTTGCCTCTGTAGTACACCGGGATTTTTCCATCTGTAGTAAATCAGAATCAGAATTACTCAATTTGTACTACATGAGGGGTGTTCTGTCTCTGTAGTATGATACATCAGGACTGTTCCCTGACTGTTCCCTCTGTAGTACATCAGGACTGTTCCCTCTGTAGTACATCAGGACTGTTCCCTCTGTAGTACATCAGGACTGTTCCCTCTGTAGTACATCAGGACTGTTCCCTCTGTTGTACATCAGGACTGTTCCCTCTGTAGTACATCAGGACTGTTCCCTCTGTAGTACATCAGGACTGTTCCCTCTGTAGTACATCAGGACTGTTCCCTCTGTAGTACATCAGGACTGTTCCCTCTGTAGTACATCAGGACTGTTCCCTCTGTAGTACATCAGGACTGTTCCCTCTGTTGTACATCAGGACTGTTCCCTCTGTTGTACATCAGGACTGTTCCCTCTGTTGTACATCAGGACTGTTCCCTCTGTAGGATCTCAATGTACAGAGCTAATGGCTAACTGGAGGACAATATTCAAATTAGACTCTGGACTAACGATCTCTTTTCGAATTTAGGAACATAGAAAGTAAACGGAATGATATTATACGCAGTCGCAAGCTTATGTATTTAAAGCAACTAACACTGCAGTTTTGCTGTATGTCTGAGTGATAATCATCATAGCTAATCAGTTCTATGTTTTAATGTCACAACATGGGGAAAACATGCAAGGGAGCCCACATTTTCTAGCTATTCCATCTCGTATGTTTTCTCTTCAACATGCACGTATCTGAGTTTGTTCACAAAAGTTCCCAATTTTGGTTGGTAACATTTAATGGTTTTTGCTAGCACCATTTATATGTTGGTTAGCCTGGTCTCGCTTCCTGTTTGGTTGGTGGCAACCACCGCACGGCCAGTAAACGTGTCGCTGGTTGTGCAACTCCGCTACACGTCTAGCCTTACCCTTTACCAAGTTCTTTGCTCCTAATTCTGCATGCACATGTTTACATTTTCTTGAAAAGATTCTTTTCATTTCCCAGTAACTACTAAAACAGCCCCATTCATATCTTTTTTTTTAATTAATGTGTGCTTTTTTTTTGCTTTCTAAAGTCCGATAATAAATTTTTTGAACTTGTCTTGTTATAGATAATGTTTGTTAACATATATTTATTTTTCTTATAACAAATTAGGAACAGTTTAACTCTGTTAGGATATTTTTAGTGTCTGGTTCTTTATTTATGCTGCCTAATAAGTTTTACCGCTCATAGCTCCATAGACTACAACCTACTGTGATGAACGCTCGTTTACATCGCACCGTTTCAATGTTGTTTTTTGTAACATTAGAGCGAAGCCCAGACGTCAATGTTAGTTCATATTTTTACAAATTATAAGAGCATGTAAAAGCGTGAAACTTTTGATGTATTGCAACTCAATTTGGATCTGCAGTATTGATGGATGATCATGGTAATTCCATTGATAATTCTATTGATGGGAGATCATGGTAATTCCATTGATAATTCTATTGATGGGTGATCATAATAATTCATGATGTAATCAACTTTTCATTTTTTTTTAGTTTTTTTCAAACATTACTTTCACTTTTATTGCGTCCATGAAATTTGCCATGGATTGCTCATGCAAGAATAATTTAAATTTTTGACGACTACAATAGCATCAAGTTGAAGGACCTGCCAGTAAATTAGAAATAGAAACATAGCGTGTCCCCCAGATCTGCATGTTTAATCTTGAGTTTTTAACCATGCTGAAAAAAAGAATGGCAACATGATACGTATGTGATTCGTTCGATATAAATGAGCTCAAACAAAGTCGAGTCTCGGAAGAATGATTAGTTTTTCTAGCAGATTTGAATAGAAGACATTGTTGAACTTTGTGTGTCATGTAACTCTTCTGGAATGAAGTGTTTTTTTTTTTTGTTTCTAAGTAATTGGTAGAATCAATAGCAAGATCAGTGTGGCTTTACCGTTTATCAAAAAATACTTTCAAGTGTCCTTCCAGTTCTAGGGCAATCATAATTGTTTGACTGAACAACCATAATTGACTAAAAAGTTAGCCTACTATCCTTCACTAAGTTTTCGAGTGATGAATCTGTTCATTCAGGAAATTTCATTAATTTTCTATGCAAAGCTCTGAGTGAGCATAGCACGCCCCATTACGTAATGTATGACAAGTGAAAACTATGACAAGTGAAAGCGTAATATAAGATAAGTGAAAACTATGACAAGTAAAAAATATGACAAGTGAAAGCGCAATATATGACAAGTGAAAGCTATTCTCTTCGTGAACGAACAACGTAGTAACGATGGGAGTTTACGCTAAAAATTCGAATAAAATTCATTAAACTTGTTCTTATATATGAAACTAGTTGTTATAAATGAATTGAAGCTAGAATGAACTAAGTTACATTGTGTACACTGCACGCAGATGCAGCAGTGCTTGCTGGAGTGTGCAGCGCGTTGTGTTTCCTGCTGGCACTCTGGAGCACTGTGTTGTCAGTAGCTCTAGTCTGGATGCACTCTTCAGGACACCGTGTGCTTCTCAAGTTCAAACACACCACGGCTCTCCGTATGGTCTCGACAGGCATGGCAGGTAAAGACCATGTGTGTTGCTACTGCAGATTATGCCTGTGTTGCAGTGTTATCAGATAAATGGACTGCAGATTATACTTGGGTTGCAGTGTTATCATATAAATGGACTGCAGATTATGCCTGTGTTGCAGTGTTATCAGATAAATGGACTGCAGATTATACTTGGGTTGCAGTGTTATCAGATAAATGGACTGCAGATTATGCCTGTGTTGCAGTGTTATCAGATAAATGGACTGCAGATTATACTTGGGTTGCAGTGTTATCAGATAAAGGGACTGCAGATTATACTTGGGTTGCAGTGTTATCAGATAAATGGACTGCAGATTATGCCTGTGTTGCAGTGTTATCAGACAAATGGACTTAAAAACGGCGCCTTCCTCGTCATTTTTTATGTGACGCTTCGGACGCTCATGTGCGGTGAGCTGCGTGTCTGTATAATTAGTGGGATTTTTACTCAGGTACGAGATTTGTTTATAAGATTTAGTGCCAGAACTCGCAATTTATCAGCTATTTTTCCTTCAACATTTCTACTACTGATATAGTATCATTTGAGTATTATCATCCGTCAACCTTTGTACTCTATTTTCTATCAACTTTTGCGCTTTATTTTCTATCAACTTTTGCGTTCTATTTTTCATCACCAGCTAAGCGTATCTTGAAACTCTGTTATTTGTATAAAAAAAATGATTGTTTAGCGTCCTAGATTGTAGTCATCATTTGTTCTCATTTTGTTGTACATTAGTAGGAGTTTAACTATTTTAGAAAATCATTGCATGAATAACTTGTAAAAGAAGATACTTTTCAATTCTCTCACTGTTAATGATATGTTACTATCTCACGTAAAGCGTAACGTGTGTACGCTTTCACTATTATGTCATTTATGAAATAAAAAAACATCGCTAGTGATCGACATACCGGTGCCTCACCCGGTTTAGCTACCGAGATGCGCGTGTAAACCCCATCCAATGTAGAAAAAAATAGTAAGACAAATGACCCTAATTTGTTTCAGGTTTCTTGAGTTTCGGCGCAGTTGTGACGTTTGTGATTGAAGTAACGCTAGTGAGTGCGGTGGTGGTGAGACAGTCCCCTTCAGCCCACTCTTTCAGCTGGGGCTTCTACATCCAGGTGAGAAACTTTAAAAGACTTCTACATCCAGGTGTAGGGGAACTTGAAAAGACTTCTACATCCAGGTGTGGGAGAACTTTAAAAGACTTCTACATCCAGGTGTAGGGGAACTTGAAAAGACTTCTACATCCAGGTAAGAAACTTTAAAAGACTTTTACATCCAGGTGTGGGGGGTCATGAAAAGACTTTTACATCCAGGTAGAGGACTTTGAGGGGATTTCACATCCAGATGGGAGATAAGGAGATAAAATAATTCATGAAATGTTGAATACTAATTAGAATAAGCAGAATTTTAATGAAACACTAAATCATAATTAGATAACACATAATCCTCATGAAATACTATATCAAAATTAGATAACACATAATTTTTTTGAACTCAGACGAGCAAAGTAAAAAATTTATAAACAAAATTACTAAGCGGAGATAACTTGACTCTCGCATTGTGTTGCATGATCAAACTCAAACTGTCACAATATGTTGTATGCAACTTTTTTCAAAGTTAACATATTTTTGTAATTTTTGCGTACTTCTTTTAAGGTTAGCATCAAGTGTGAGAACCTAACCACCGTGTTTGGTGTTATCAACCAATGTATTTATCACTTAAGGGTGTTAACGATCAGGCACTTTAAAACCCAATGTTGAATATTTTGTGCATCGACTATATTAGTATAAACTGTTTCTTTCTTTTCTCAATTTTGATGAGATCCAGCATTTGGGTGCAAAGTTCTTCCTAGAGAAAACATCGAAAAAATTTATGAAACCATTGAGTGATGATATGATTAAAAATAATGGGCAGCAATGAGTCGCGGGTGGTCATAAGATAGTGAAGTGTTCATTAATAAATGAAGAGTCGTACCCTCCGTAAATGTCCAGTAGTAGTTCAGTAGTAGTAGGTCCTCTTGCAGATACAAAGAAAAGTAGTGTGTACAATTCAATATTTCCTCGTTTACGAATGAACCCATTAATGCTTACTGGCAAGTCAACGTGCCACATCAAAAACCTTGTATAATCTCAATACAATATCGAAAAAAAACATAGCAGGATACTGTAACTTGATCAGAACACCTTCAGTACTCGCGTCGTTCCGGTTACATTTCATTTTTAATAATCAATCTCACAGTATTGAAGTTTTGTGAATTTTTTGAAGTTGCAAGTTGACTTACCAGTTGGTATTACTGAGTTAAATTGTGCGCGTTGTGCATTAATCTGTGTCGCTCCAACCATAGAGTACGTTACGTTACACGCAAGGCTGGGTAGGTTTCCTTAGAAAAAACTTCTATTTACAATCGAATAAATAGCACAAATACATTAGATTTTCAAATTCTTAATGATACCATCTTAAGAGCAGTGATTATGCTTAATGTAAAGATCTTAAAAACAGTATTGATGCTTCATGCGAAATTTCCGTCCACTGTGCTGCAACTTGAAGTAGAGGCTCGTAGGGTCGTTGCGCTGAGTGTGATAAAGGTGTAGACGAGCGCCCTGCGTAGCAGCTGCTGAGCTTGTTTCTAGTCCGCCGTTGCTCAGGCGCTAACAGATCAAGATGGATACGGGTATCGAACCCGGGTCTTCTGCATCGTAGAATAGAATAGAATAGAATAGAATAGAATAGAATAGAATAGAATAGAATAAAATAGAATGAGGCTATAGGAACGAACCTTCTGGCCCATTCTTGAGTCGGATAATTACTTCGATAATTATTCGGTTGTTTTACTTAAGTCCCATGCCGTATTTCCAGCTGCGTCAACCATGTCGGCAGCGGGATTCGAACCTGGGTCTTCCCGCTCGCAAGCATATTCGCTCACCAGTCGACCAAGCTGGTGATATTAGGTTTAACCCACAGGCACAAGTTAGGTTTAACCCACAGGCACAAGTTAGGTTTAACCCACAGGCACAAGTTAGGTTTAACCCACAGGCACAAGTTAGGTTTAACCCACAGGCACAAGTTAGGTT
>VCRD01001670.1:28483-43721 GCA_006783055.1 Trinorchestia longiramus | reverse complement strand
CACAGGCACGAGTTAGGTTTAACCCGCAGGCACGAGTTAGGTTTCCCCCGCAGGCACGAGTTAGGTTTCCCCCGCAGGCACAAGTTAGGTTTAACCCACAGGCACAAGTTAGGTTTAACCCACAGGCACAAGTTAGCGGTTATGCTCACCAGTCGGCCAATCTAGGCGTGATGCGGTCATCATCTACTCTCTAAAAGATGAATAAATAATAGTAGACGATGATAATTTTCTCCTATGACATTGATTCAATTTCTTAATGTGAGAATTTATCATCCTGGAGAGCTTTTAAAAATAGGTCTGTTAAGCGATGATTCGGCTTGTTCTATCTCATTCTTATGATTGAATCGAATACACCAGTACTCTTTTTATTGACTCTACTATTTAATTCTTCTCCATTATTAAGCCAACTGAAGGTGAGAAACTTTCCGGTAAATTTCCAAAACTATATTTTTAAATTTTATTTTCCCTCAATTCATGTAATGTGTTTGCCATATCATGTACTGCAAATGTTATAACTATTGCTACCACTTATTGTCGGTACTGTGTGAAGTTTGTAATTGTCTTTCCTAACTGTTGGTGCTGTGTTGATTTGACTTGTACTGAAATTACAATGTGACAGGTGCTGGCAACGCTAGTGCTGTGGGCCGCCGGTGGTGTCTCGAGCGCCGAGTGGCAGCAGTCTCGCAAGTTAGGAGGTGACCCCACAATGGTGAACCGTGACCCTCAGGGCCTCCACGCACACACCATCTCCAACCCAAACTTCAAAGAAGACCTTCCGAACCAATCTGTGCGAACTGTATCGGCAACTGTAAAAAATGTACTACCTCTTGCCGTTAGAAGCACATCCCCTGATAACAGATGCACGTCACCAGTACCTCACTCCTCATCGCCCTCTCAGCGACCTCATTTACCAGATGTAAGGAGCACATCTCCGTCCATCAAAAGCTTATCTTCCAATAGCAGTTTATCCCCCACGGGACGAAGTCCAAGTCCACCAAAAAATCCCAGTTACAAAAAAGCCAAAACTGCTTTACCGACTCCCATCGAAATCCACAAGTCGAACGGGGTTTCTGGAATTTCAGGTCAACCGTATATTTTGGGGACTCAAAGCAGTACCCACGGCTACCCTGTGCATTCTCCAACCGCCCCAGTTCCGACAAAACGCTCTATTTTCGACTTCAACAACAAAATCATTAAAAACAAAGTGCCCAGAAGCAGAAGCAGATCTCCCGTTGGACGATCGGCCGGTGCAAGAAGTCGGTCCAACGATGGAAGGTCTCCTAAAAATGCTCGAAAAACACAAAGCCGTTCCGAGGATCCTTTGGCATTTGTTCCTTTCGACCCCAACCGAGCACCTCTTCGGTCCTCCCTCAGAAAACCCAAAACTCAAACCTTTCTTCCCCCATCTGACGGGGCCACTGCCGATAATACTGACGGAGGCAACGAAGAAGGGGGCATTCCAAATCCTGCATTTGCTCAAAACAGTCCTGTTATGAAGAAAAAAGTTCGTATTCATACACAAAGCACCGCTGTTTAAACGACCTCCTGGAGAAGAATTTTCCCTTTTTCTTAGGTTTATTTATTTAGCTGTATAAATATTAAAGATTAATGCATACGTGTAGGCTGCATTCGGTTACCGACCTCGAATTAAGAGATTAATTGCCCCCTACTCTGCATATGTAGAATGATACACTTCTATAGCTAGTTAGAATCCCAATCATAATGGTATTACCGGCGGCGGGCTTTTACGTTGTGTATGTTAAACGCCAGTGGTGTCGTGGTGATGTGTTCATGGTTGATAGCAAGTAGCGAAGGTTAAGCTTACTGCTCAAGTTTAACCCCTTTTTGAAGAGAACATATTCATGGCATCGTTTAATTCCGAGTGAATGTCTGCTAGGCTAAAAATTTGAAAATATTAATAGATTGTGTCCAGTTCAATTTTTTATGACGTACGTGCTGTGGAATATTGGTTGTAATATATTTTGCATTCATTTAAATCGTAAAAACTTCTGGCACAACTCTTTGCTAAAAATTAGATGTATAAGTTTTCCAGTATGTTATGTTAAGAAATGTAGAATTCCGTGCTCTTTTTAACTCGGAAAATTTAGCTTCTATACGTACAAAAGCACGAATAAGTTAGGATGATTATATTGTATATATCGAAGTAACATATGATAAAGCATGAGGTAGCTGTGAGGTGATATTCAAATAGATGATGCACGTTGTCTATAAGATGTAATCGGTGCTCCAAGGTAGTATTAGCAGGGGTAGTGTGAATTATTTTTCCAGCATTTGTTTTATAGAAGTTGTTGACCTTCTTCCGGAAAATATATCTAAATATATTTTACTTCTTTACGTCTTATTCGTTAGAAAACTGAGCATGTACGTCATCATAGCTTGCAGTGATTAAGGAGTATATTTTAACTCTGTTTTGATATTCTTGAATGTTAACTCATTGGTAAATGTGCGCTTACATTCCTTATTCGTGACTGCATGTGTTACCCAAAGACCCACGAATGAGTTTTGATTTGCAAGATTTTTGTAGTGAGAGAAGCCTCAATAATATCTTTAGTGGTAGAGGGCTCCGAAATCACTACAGTAACAGAAAGCTAAATAATCTCTGAAGCAAAAGAAAGCTCAGAACATGCAGATGAACACCGCCTATCATAGTAAGAAAACACAGCACCTACAACTAATGACCTACTCGTTGTGACACGGCACAACAATAAAGAACTTTAAACCACCGCTTTGCTGTCTCTCGATCTTGATTCGCTAGTACATATTGGGGACATAGTACACAGAACATCAGTCTACAGTACACAATGCATAAACAAACAGTACGTCATACACAGTACATAATACATCAGTACACAGTACATAATACATCAGTACACAGAACGTTAGTACGCAGTACATTACTACACTGTACCACAGTACACCAGCGCACAGTACTGTGAGGTACGCAGGTGCCCATTCTCAGTCAAGTTTGGACGCTTCGAAGACTCTTGCTCCAGATACCAAAAACAATTATTGTAGTTATAGGCAAGGATTCTTGTCGGATCACTTAGGTTCTTGTATACTACATTTTCCTGCACTGTCAATATCCTCGTAAGGCAACAGTAGCGTTATTTATGAGCATTTTTTTCAATTCCGTTTGCTTCTTTAGATGCTGGTTGTGCACGCGTTGCTGTCACTTGTCTTCTTCTTGCATCACTTCAAAAGTTTTGTTTCTTCTGCACACATTCTAATCAATTTGTTATGCATTCCTTTACGTTCTATTATTTCTCTACCGTAACATATTTCTTCTTTCATTGTTTTCTAGACTGTAACATACATATTCGTTTACTTACTATTACTGTCTAAATTGCATCGGCTACTGCGTCAATAATTATTGATGTGCGTTATAATATGCAAAAAATTTGAGCTGATCAACGGAGAGGTAAGCCATATAAGGATAAAGTAGGAAAAGTGCAATTTAACCGAAATCAAGAATCTTATTTTCACCTCTTTTCCATTTGTGCGTGATTGATGCCTTTACTTTAGACAACATGGAACTTGAGTAGCAACCCTAGACTGGAACAAACGGCTTGTTCCTGTTGCTATATTCTATTCTATTTCTGGGAAAATAGTTTTTCGTTTCTTTTCCATTTCCTGATGCTGAAGTTTAAACTTAACCCTCTGTCGCCCACTGTCGTTCTAAAAATACATGCATTAGAAATACAGTAATACCTCAGCAGTCGAACACAATCCGTTCCAGAAAAGTGGTCGACTTCTGAACTGGTCGACTTCCGAACGAATTTTCGTCGTAAGAAATAATGGCAGCACAATTATTGTGTTCGAAGCCCCGCTCGACATGTACAGTACAGGTATATGTAAGTAATGTGTACTTAACCATGTCATACTGTGGAGCAAGGTCCGAAACACGCACTCCACTCTTAAATTTTGCAATGATTTTGTTTTTCAGTTCGATCGTTGTTCTAACATTCTTCCTTTTCACTCGCCCACTATCACTAACATTCCTTTTAGAACCCATTTTTAGCGGTTTAGAACGCAAATTAACCAAATACAGAGGAAAATGAAATAGCGTATAACGCTGCGTAAGTTCACGAGTGACCAGAACAACAAATGGCGTGTGACCGACGACGCTTGACTTGGCGCGCTTTCCACTCGGCTTGATTCGACTTCCGGGACGTAAATTCACTCGAATTTTTCGGTCGACTTCCGATTTGTTCGACCTCGAGCCGTTCGACTTTAGAGGTATTACTGTAATTCCATTTAGTCCTATGTTCAGTATGCTACGTTCAAAAGCTAGGTGATGTCAGTGAAATATGAGAGGTGATTTACACAACATTTTGTTCAGCTAAAAAAACAGGAATATAATAATAATAATAATAATAACTGTTCAGTAAAAGAATAACTTTGTACTTGCAGGATCAAATCACAACCGTTCCAAGTCACCTGGAAGGCATAAAGTTTTCGGACATTTTCTACATCTTGCTCTTGAGCTGTTGTGCAGCATAAAGATAATGCCAGCTTCTTGAAGCTAGTCTAGATTCGAACATCAAACGAATTTTTAGTATTTTTCTCGATTGTGTAATTTTTTATGATTTTGAAGTAGAAAATCCACCAGAGGAAATTATTTTTCAGGGATTGATACAATCCCAGTCTCAGATTTGACTACATCTTAGTTGTAAAATTTATCTTGTTTACTTTGTGGTCATCCGTTCAACAATCCCTGAGCCAATGCCAATCCATGCGCTATCAATCTCGATCCAAAGACCAATCTCTGCATTCACAACAATCTTTGTACAAACAACAATCCATTGCAATCTTTCCCTATTTCACACCTCTAATGATCTGACTCGATCTACGCATGCTCTGTATGTCTCTCCTCAGAACGCGTTTGCTTTTGGTGTAGAAAATAGTTCGTGGTTCATCTGAAGTTAAACGTGATGTATAAATTAGTCCTGCTCGAGAACGTCTCCAAATTACTGATACCAACTTTGGAGGGACAGTATTGTGATGTACGGTACAGTGTGAGGTAAGCTATGCATCTGTCCAGCGCTGGATTAATTAGTACCGTCCAAAATTAAGAAACAAATATTAAAACTTTCAGATCCTCAGAAAATGTGAATCAATCCTATCTTCTATCTAAACTTCTATCATTAATAATACCTAATATCTTTATTCCTTGTGTCCCAATTTCCTGCATTAGGTTAACATTTATAATATTCCTTCAAAGAACGTATTTGTAATTTTTATGTATTCATGTCGACGAAGAAAATTTTTTTAGGTCAACTGCAGCAATGAGTCCGAGTGACCTGGGGCTGTTGGTGCAGTGTGCCTTCACGTTACTCTGTCCTGCAGTGTGCCTTCACGTTACTCTGTCCTGCAGTGTGCCTTCACGTTACTCTGTCCTGCAGTGTGCCTTCACGTTACTCTGTCCTGCAGTGTGCCTTCACGTTACTCTGTCCTGCAGTGTGCCTTCACGTTACTCTGTTATCGTGCTGCATTCTGCCACCACCTGGTGGAAGATACTATTTTCTATCAGTACAAGGGGTAAGATACTTTGTTCCACTAGCACCTAGTGGAAGATGCAGTTTTCCACTAGTACATGGTGGGTGATGCAGTGTTCCCCGAGCAGATGGGGGAAGATACAGTGTTCCACAAATGCATGGTGGAAGACGCTTTGTTCCACTAGCACATGGTGGAAGGTCTGAATGAATGGCTCATCTCTCATGTTACAGAATCCAAAGTCTGAAATTAAGTGAGTGCATTTCAGAGAATGAATTAATGCCCCTGAAAACGACTTATTTCTTCACTGGGGATCGAGTGGTGCACGCAGTTTTGTAATAAGAAACTTGTATTTGAGAAATCAACAGTTTATCAAAGAACTGCTTTTAAAGTAGCTAAAATAATCAGGCATTACATGACAAATTTTAGATCCAAAGCGCATGCCCTGAAACTTTGCCTCTGGTATTTTGAGGCTTAAGCTTTTCTGCAAATTGTGAAAGGCCTAATTAAAAATATTAATTAAATGAAGCAGTTTATTTGAACGGATACATGGAATAAGAATGAGCATTCATTCATTATTTCCTATGCCAACGCTCTGGTGGATGACCTACACTCTGGTGGATGATCTACACTCTGGTGGATGACCTACACTCTGATGGATGACCTACACTCTGGTGGAAGACCTACACTCTGGTGGATGACCTACACTCTGGTGGAAGACCTACACTCTGGTGGATGACCTACACTCTGGTGGATGACCTACACTCTGGTGGATGACCTAAACGGGGGAACAAAGTTTCTAAGATTTTTATAAATAAGGTCCTACGCATCGTACTCACCCTGAAGTTCGAGCAGGCAATTACATGCAATCCCTCTAAAGATTATTTACTGGAAAATTGCTTGGTACCTTCATAAAATGTTTGCATCGTATAGATGCTGTCTATTATTTATGATGCAACTGCTGTTCCATAGGTTTATTACTAATCATGTGACTGCTGTAATATTCATTCCAATCATTCATAACTAACCATACGTTTGCTAATCCAAAAGTTCATCAGCACGAATCTCATCATCTCTAAGTAGAATAGAAGAAAATTGGATAGCTTCTTAGAAATGTACAGTAGCTCGCACAAGTTTTGAGACGATGTATTTTTCCGCCCAAATTTCTTTTGTAAGCAAATTTTCCTGAATAAGTAAATTCGTAATTTGTGCTCCTTTCAAAGCTTTACAAGATGCAACATAGAACAATTTAGTTATGTGAATGAGCCTAAAATAAGGTGAGAATATTAAATATTTAATTATTGGAACTTCTCTCACACGATTCACATTTTCAAAAATTTAATTGAAACAAATCAGCATAATGTAGCCTGATACATCATTATTTCATATTTAGTTGCTTATTCCTTCGCTGTGATGACCGCAGCTCATCTTAGGGGCATGGAATTAACAAGTTCCTGAATTGGAGCTCGAAATTTGTGCCCATTCAGATTGAAGATCGTGAAGGAGTTCTGCTTTGAAGGAATGCTTCAGAGTCTCTACTTTTCTTGCAAGGACTACTTAAAAATGTATTCTTTGATTGAAGTTGAGAAATTTGGTTGGCCAAGCAAAACAATTTCTTAGCTGTAAACTAATTTTTCAACATTTTGGAGGTGTGCTTGCGATCGTTATCTTGCTGAAACGTCTACCCATGCAACGACTGAAACACCTTTTTTCAAGCATAAAACAGCGTATGATCTTCTGACATGTTTTTATAAGCATTTTTGTCCATAGTTCCATCGGTGTGAGCCATGGGACGAACACGACGGTATTCTCTAAAGCGCTCCAGTCTGTCTCGGACCTACCCCCGTGCTTCACCATTACTCTTCGGGGCCGGGGATATATTCTAATATTTTCCCAACCACTAATGTAACGTCAGCCATCAATCATAAATAAATCTAGTTTTAATTCTTCCTTCCAAAAGACCTTCTTACACTCTTTCTTTGGTCTTTCTATTCTTTACCCGAATCAGAAGTTTCTTATAAAGAGGCGTCTCTTCCACACAATCTAGTGGCATCCAGGCGACGTCTTATGGTCGCCTGAACCAGGCGATGTTTATGGTCGACATACATTGGTTTGGTGACCAGATACGTACTTGCATAATTGAGCAGAGTTCTCGTTTGGATGACTTCCTCCGGACCAACGTTTCTTCACAGTGAGTAGTTTTTCTTAGCGCTCCTCATCTTTCCTATCTTGTCAATTCTTTACTGCGTGACCAACAGTCACTCTTCAGTTTTAAAACTTGTCGCAAGTAGTCGAATATGAAACTCTTTTGCCTCTTCGATAATCAATACACGCGTGGGCGATGAAGTGTTTTTTCTTCATACTGATATTGATGAAAAAATCAAATGTATTAAACAGTTAAAGAAATAGTATTTACCTGCAAGAACTTTGAACTTTATGAGATTGTCTCAAAACTTCTCCGTCGAATCATTTAAATTGATTATTTTATCGGTATTTTTAAATTAACAATTTCCGCTCAAATTATTATTTGCGCAGCATATACCAAAGCTACAAATTACGAATTTAAATCATTAAAAACTTTAGTTCGTAGAAAAAGATCGTTTCAAAACTTTTTCCACCGACTGTAACTAGCGCACGTTCTGACTATATTTTCTTAGTATAGCCATGATTACAAAGCTGTGCCTGTGCATCAGTTCGTTTGTAGATGTAGGTAGGTCAGAGTAGCGACTGTTGTATGAGAGACTCGTAATGAAAGTATGTCTCTATAAAGACTACCGTGAAGATTCAGTACTATGTGTACTATTGTTGTAAATTTATTGCACCAGAAACAGTTCAAGAACAGGTACTCTGCTATTTTGTGGAGTTGGCCTCTAATTTTCTAATTATTGTTCCGCAAATGTTAATAAATGAATGCATAACTCGCATTCCGTCCAATGAGAGCTGTTGAGCAGGTCTGACCTGTTTTGTTCATAATAGGTACGTATGGTTATTATTGCTATAATATGTTCATTTATGAAGAAATAAAAGTTTGTAAACATTGCCATCTCGTTCTTTTAATTTTAATCTCATTACTCATGCAAAAATGTTGTACAGATAGTTTTTCAATAATTTGAAAACCTCTCTTTAAAGCTTTATTATCAGAACACAATGTTTATTTGACGCAGCCGTGACTTCAGTTTCTAATTATGAATTTAATCGAAATCATATATCATTTTCTTATAACATGAACTTGTTCTACGGTCCCTGTCCATTCAGTGTACCTCAATGTAGTGCTAGACAGTCGGATGTGTAAGTGTATGTTTACAGCACCACATGCGCCTCGACGTCGTAATAATTCGAAAAGCGCCAGTAAAATCACACGGTCGCTACAAGCAGTAAATTTTACGCTCCAAAATGTCTCGTATTCATAAACTATATTTCTGGGATGGCAGGTGAGAGTTGAGTCTGCATTGAATATCTATCTATCTAATGTGTGAACAGACACGTGCGCACACGCATGCGTGTGTGTGTGTGTGTGTGTGTGTGTGTTTGTATGTTTGAGCTTTTGTGTGTATGGTTTTGTTGATTTCTGTAAATGAATGAGCTTGTGAAGAAATATTCGCTCATACATCTGAAGCATAGCACTGTAACAAAGTTTAATATATTATTCCAAAAAGAGTTTCCAAATCTCACAATACAGGGTGGGTCACGAAAACATATCCCCAGTAAGTAATGCATTGTGGATACCAAAGGCACATCCTTCAATGTGGAAACTTCTTCGCAAAGCCCACGTCCTCTGGCAAATCAAACGAAAAAAATCAGTAAAAAAACACGTGAATTTCACATTTTGGTCTACTAATTTATATTATAAAGGGCATTTATTTCATGTTGTCTCTATGTGGCGTACGCTGTACATGGCATGGATTGAATAGGAATAAAACGAAAAACGCAAACAACTAGTGCAAATTAACGATTAATTAACAAAACCGGGCGCATCATCTTACACCGGCTCTTATGACCTATGGATAAAACACTAGATGAAATTTTCAGCATTGGAGTCGTTTTTTCATCTTTCCAATCGCTAATTGAGTGATGTACTAAGTTTCATAGGATCCTAAAACATTAACCAAAAAATGTAAATGTAATTGACCAAATGTAAAAAAATTCGTTTCCCTTTGTATTTTTTCCACAAATTCCAAAATCTGAAATCAATACATAATGACAGGTCATAGTTCAACAGCATAGCATGTATTGAGTATGTAGGAATAAAGCGATAAACGCAAACAAATAGTGCAAATTAACAAAAAAAAATACCATAAAATGAGATGCATCATCCTAAATAGGCTCCTATGACCTATGGATAATATACCAGATGAAATTTGCCGCATTGGAGTCGGTTTTTCTTGTTTCTAGTCGCTAATTAGGTGTTTTACAAAGTTTTATAGAATTGCCATGTGATCTGGATGAGGGTTTATGTGTCTGGAAATGACTGCAATCCTAGTGCACTAGTAATTCCAATTCATAGGGAATCGTGGCTGTTTCATACTTTCTAAGATCTTCATCAGTTTTGTCAGGAATTATTCGCAGTTTTACAGTTGTGAGACTTTAGTTCAGTAGACTACACCGACGTCATGGAATGAGGTAAGTCTCTGCTGGTGCTGGTGATTTTCATACTGACCTTGCGTATGTGTGTGATCTATTGATTTACTTTTTATTATACAAATATTGTGATACATACACTCTTATATATGATTATGGAAATTATTTTGAGAATACGATAGCAGTATTTTGGACAATGTTCTTATCTGTTGCTTATTTTCCTTTAACTTCTATCTTGCTGTTCAAGTGAAAGTCGAGTTTGTGCACTATCCTACAGAGCTTCTGCCACATTTGCCTGTTTCTGCGGCACAACATTTTCATTTATTGATTTAGGCACAGCATTTAACTGTGCGCCTTGCTGTCGACTTCTAGTTATTGATCACTGAACTTAACTCCTCGGTGGTCGAGTGCAGCCACCGTGGTCGAGTGGTCTGCGGCCCGTGTTCTGTATCGGGTCTCTGCTTCATGTAGAAAGACCGCGGGTTCGAACCCGGCCATGGACACGAGTTATTTCTCGTACGCCGCGCCGTGCACTCAACCCGCTAAGCACTCAACTCCCCGCCAAGACGCCCATCAACCTCCGGGGATCGTCGCATGGAGCTCACCATCACCCTTACTCTTGGAATGTTAACCTTAAGAATTTGAAAAGCCAATGTACTAATGTCTATGTACTGTGTACTCGATTGGAAATAAAGATTGTTTGTTGTTTGTTTGGATGCAGGCTTCTCTCCCGCAGCAGCGTTCCTTTCGACCCATTAAATCCTATACCTAAGTTAATGATTTTGATCATAATTTTGGCAATGCTGCTGCTTACATCTTGATATGAGCGTGAATATACTCTAGTGATCAATATTAATGCTGTGGTTTTTAAACATTAGACTTCTGAGTCTTGATCTATCTAAGCAAATGTGGATGGTATGGTGGGTGTAAGAAGAAAATAAGCTGGGATTGAGGTGTTCCTGTAGTGCTTAAATGTTTGAAGTCACTCTACTCACGAAATAGGAATCGTGGCTCAAGTCGTGGAAATCAAGTGAAAGCGTAAATTTCAGGATGAATGTTAATTAAGTAGTAGATTAATCCATTACAAGTGCGGTGCAATTCCAGTTGTGTCAATTTATAGTCCGGTGTATTTCCAGTTGAATACCAATCTATTGTCCAGTGCGTTTTCAGCTAGGTAGCAAATTATAATCTGCTATGTTTCTGGCTAGGTCTCGTATTATATGTATATAGTCCGGTATAGTTCTAGCTAGGTGCCAAATTATAGTCAGGTACGGTTCCGTTTAGTGACCAAATTGATATTTTTGGTGCAGCTTAGTATGTAATGATGAGGATATAGAGTAAATACTGTTACTTTATCACTCGGTCATAAATTTGAATCACGCTTCCTGAACTCAGTCAGGTCATGGGCCTATAAAGCAGGCAATTACATCTTCATTATTCTGGTCTTTCTTTGCAAGTAACCTATCCAATCATAATTTTTTTCAATTAAGACACCAAATACCTATTAATGGACTCTGCATGTTATTGGGCTGTAAGAATTAATGTAATTGGCTTTTATTTCGGACACGGAAAATATATTTTATAGAATGAGTGCACAGGAGCTCATTGCATAGAAGTAACGTTCAGTGTATCATGGGGACTTGTTGCTCCACGCCGGACATGTAGGATCACTGAGCTCCTCTAAGAGAAATATGCTGCTAGTGTCTGTAATGTCAGTAGCTCAAGAAAGGCACGTCCTCATGCCAAGTCGCTCTTAGGGTGACACCGACGTACCACCTGCTCGAGTGTCTTCATTTTGTTACTCTTTTACATTCCACCATTTCGTCTCATTGATATGCTTGCAATGTTCAATGTTGCTGGCTGCAGTGGGCTATGCCACTCCTCATACACGGTGTGGCAACATAACTTCCATTTTTTAAACACATTTTGCTTTGAAAAAGGAAATTATGTTGCCGCACCTTGAACTAAAGTCATTGCGCTCGAGTGTCGTTACTCGAGCTGGAAATCTTGACTGAGTTTTGGTGATGATTGCTTTAGTGGAGCAAGAACTGGAGTTACACCACCTCTGTGTGGTGTTGATAACGATGGTGATGACGATGATGACCGTGTTTATAGCAATTGCGATTATGATGATGTTAATAATGGCTATGTTGACACATAATCACAACCGTAACAATAATAATAGTCATAATAATAATATAGGATAGAATAAGACAATAGGAACGAGCCGTTTGGCCTATTCTTGGATCGCTACCAAAGTCCCGTATGAAAGAACATAAGCGGTACTTTTAACTGCTATTTACATTAATTTGAATCTTGGGTATGACTTTTATAATAATTTTATAATTTTGGAAGTGCCTTTAGTGGTAATTTTGATTATGATTGTTTCTGAGTTTGCGTTTGAGGAGTATGACTTTAGTTTTTTGGACGATTTCCATTTTATTATTTTGGTTTTAGATAAATTTCTGTTGAGAGTCTAATTTTCAATTTAATAAATTTCCGTTTGATATAAAATACTCGTTTTCATTAAGAAGTTCATTAAAATTAAAAACTTCATTCAGATTAAAACTTTGCTATGAATTTAAAGCTCCATTTGTTTAGCAATTTCGTTTGGATTGAAATTTCTTTAACATTGAAATTATTATTAGTATTAAAAATTTGAAAATTTTATTTGAATTGAAAATGTCTCTAAGGTTAAGCGTTTCCCTTTGATTAAAAGTTTCAGTTCGATTCAAAGTTTCGGTTGGATTCAAAGTTTCAGTTGGATTCCAAGTTTTGGTTGATTGAAAGTTTTGGTTGCATTCGTAACTGCGCTTGGATTCAGAATTTCATTTGGGTTCGGCATTAGTCATGATTCAAATATCTCAATGAGTTGTGGGCACAAATAATACAATGACTGACTCTTATATAATAACTCGGCATATAAATTTGGTGCTCATTTATTTGGACTAGAAATAATTGGGTTGCAGTCACACAGCAGAAGGAAATGTCTTAATTTAACATAAGCAATGACTTGGTTCATTTTGTAGCGACTGTTTGTAGCAACTGTTTGCTAGCGACTGTTTGTAGCGACTGTTTGAAGCGACTGTTTCTAGCGACTGTTTCTAGCGACTGTTTCTAGCGACTGTTTCTAGCGACTGTTTGCCAGCGACTGTTCCTCAGTCATGAAAAAATTCTGTAATCCGTACAGTTAGTTAGTATGGTGTAATTTTTTATTCCGGGGCTGTGAGGGTAAAAATTTTGTTCTATATTTTCTTCGCTACGCTTCTCAGGTGCGAGTTAGTGGAGAATTGTTGCAGGTGGAATCGATGTTTAGAGTGAAACTGAGTTACTTAATATGCTTAGTTTTTTCAAAAAGGTATATTCTGAAGAAATGTTTTCTGGAAGTGTGCTTGTTGATGGCAGTGGTAGGGGATTTAGGAAGTTGGTGTGGATACGAGCTTTTATGTTGGGTGTACGTGTAGGACTAGCGAGTCGTTAGTCCATTAAGTTCCTTTTAAACGATGAGAGAAAATTACAAGTTTTAATTTGTGTACATTATTTGAGATACTTTAGTTAAATAGAATAAAAATGAGAATAATGTAAAACCTTATTGACGTTTTACACTGTTTTAGTTTATTTGATATGATAGCTGTGTTTTCTAATCTTAAAAGTTCAGTTTAAAGTAAGAGAAATGGAGGGCTTAGATTATATTGTGCTATAAGTCTCCTAGAATGTAATAATAATTAGCCGTGCTGTGCTGCTTGATGATTAATGCAAATCTTGAGGGAGTGGTAGAATTGACGAGTAAGTGTGAAGGAAGTTTTTCTGTGAGTGTATGGACTTTGTTTTAGGAAATGAATGTGCTTCTAGATAATTCAGCATCGCTATTTAGTACTGTGTTGTTGCTGTACTAGTAAGCTTATTATCTTCAGCTTTTACTATTATAATTAATTTCTGCTGCTGCTATCATGAGCGTAGCTAAACTAAAGTTTCGTCGAAGTCATTTGAAGCTTCAAGATTCAATATTGCATGCATGTATATTCATTCAGTACACATGATGAGTGGATGCATGTTCCATGAATTTGACTGAGCGATCCATGAACGTGAAAACCGAATTTTATTCTTTGAGTTGTTTCGACGATTCCTCCGTGAGTTAGTAGAGATGTTGCAGTCTTACGTAGGACACAGCTACTACTCGAAAGTAAAAGAATTAAAACTGTGGAGCAATTTAGTTCTCTTATATACATAAAGTTCTTAGTTTTGTGTTCATATAGAAATAGTTGTGTCATCACTCACGCTGACGTGCGCTGAATATTTTCCTTCGCTTCCAGTTATGCAGGATATTTACGCAGCAGAGCGCTGCAGGGCAATCTTATTATAGGAAATCTATCGTAAAGTATGAGTATTCAGTTATTAATTAAATGTTCTTGATTGGAGGATAAATAATCTGATGCAAGTATTTGAAGTAATTTCACAAATAATAAGCCACGCATAGCAGCAGCCATTTTGAACAGAGATGAAGGGAAGAAGCTGATTTTGGCTGAGGTCACGTCTCAAGTTCAGGACGAGACTGTCATTGATGTCAGCTGCTCTCCATCACGGTGAGAATTACTTATTGTGTAGTTATTTTAAGTACCAAGGGACGGAAGGGCGCAAATATTTTCATACTTGGCGTTTATGCCAACTGCATCTGAAGCAAGGGTCACCTCACGCCTATGAGGAAATATGAATATTTTCTTGAATGAACTCTGTGGCATTGCAGAGCTCTAGTCGAAGTGTGAAGAAAATTAAGTTAGGCGCAGTTAAGGAGAACTAAGCTGTGAATCATCCACACGGCGGTTTTCAAAAGTTTAAATCATTGATAACTATAATGACCGACATTAAAATCGAGAATTTGCTTTTCAAATTACCCCATTCAAGTTTGAAATTCACTTTCTGAAAACAACTGTTATTGGGGTATGATTTTTTGTATGAATGAGAGACCATGGGTGTGTTTTGGCTTGAGGGAGCTCCCCTGCCCCCCTGGTACGTGTTGTTTCCCCCCGTCAGTGGTAGTGTCACCCTCTTCCCTCTTGGTGGTAGTCCCCCATCCCTCCCATTTGATGATAGTGATCCCCTCATCCCCTACTCTTCTTATGATGATAGTGATTTCGGGTTCAAGAAA
>VCRD01001670.1:0-25975 GCA_006783055.1 Trinorchestia longiramus | reverse complement strand
ATATATATATATATATATATATATATATATATATATATATATATATATATATATATATATATATATATATATATATATATATATATATAAATATATATATATATGGCAGACCTAGTCTTTATTGTCTTATAGCTTGGTGACTTAGTAACCAGAGTTTTTATACTTTCTAGAGTTGCAAATGCAAATTCGGAGTGTTACGGTTGACATTCTTGAGATTTAAATTTTCTTTGGTGTCCTGGAATTGATATGCTATCGTTTGCGCGTCTGACGCTCATGGTTGTTTTATTCCAACGTAACTATTATTATTTATCTGCATTGTCATAATTTATTGTCATTACAGTGACATCGCTCAGCTCAGCCACCGTGGTCGAGTGGTCTGCGGTCCGTGTTCTGTATCGGGTCTCTGCTTCATGTAGAAAGACCGCGGGTTCGAACCCGGCCATGGACACGAGTTATTTCTCGTACGCCGCGCCGTGCACTCAACCCGCTAAGCACTCAACTCCCCGCCCATGAAGACGCCCATCAACCTCCCGGGATCGTCGCATGGAGCTCACCATCACTCTTACTCTTGGAATGTTGACCTTAAGAATTTGAAAAACCAATGTACGAATGTCTATGTACTGTGTACTCGATTGGAAATAAAGATTGTTTGTTTGTTTGTTACAGAGGCTAACTCTGTAATATGCTGTTAAGCAGTGAGTATTCTTCTAACTTGAATATTCATTTTGCGTTTTAATACGCAAAGCTCTATAGGGATGGCAACTAAGTTCATTTTATTGGTTAATGTTATTTATATAATATCATTATTATAAGATTTTTATTTTTGTTTCCGAGTTGAGATTATTTTCCCCATAATGAGTGACCAAACCGAATCGTCTTCTGAGAAACTGAAGTTGTATACGCAGTCATTTAGAAATGACTGACGTAATGTGCCCGAATTGAAAACTTGGCTGAAACCGAATAGTAATGATTCCAACTGTGGTTATTGTAAGTGCTGCAATATTTCATTGAAAACTTACAACAAATCTATGCTTATCAAGCACAGTATTACAGAAAAACATAAGAGAAATATAACTGTTGTAGGTACATGCGCTGATATTGCGCACTTCATGGTAGGAGAACCGTCCAAGGGGTCGAAAGAAATTGCAAAAAGCGAACTTATTCTTGCAGTATACTTTGCCGAACATGACCTTCAGTAAGGTAAGTAGGTAAGTATACAGTAAGTAAAGTCAGTTTTTAGTAAATCTATTGCATATTATGATTTTTTAATTTTGGGGGATTTTTGCTGTATATGGGGGAATTTGTACTGCAAATCTGGGGGAAAGAAAAAAACCTCAGTGGGGGCCCTGGCTCGTTTTGTACAGCTTGCCTCATTTGATCATCTGCTGCATTGCACCGAGAAGCAAAATGTGCATTACCTTACGTATACTACAAACTTATTTGAATCAAATCAAAGTTTATTTAGATATATTTCTGTACAATACACAGAACATCGAAAAAATTCCCACACTCCATCGTCCATTTGCAGAATCTTGAAGTTTAGAGGTATAAAGATTTATTCTAAAATATTACTAGGTTTAATATTATCTAATACTAAAATAATCACGATATTTTAGCGGCCCTACACCGTCATCATTGAACGTAGAGAGTTGAGTGATACGGAAGTTACGGAACTTGCCAGTGATATTTACTGCCTGACGTAATAGTTATTATTCGAGATATACTACACCACTACTTCTTCCAACACAAACTAAATCATTCGAATGAAACGTGACTACCTGAAATGAGATTTCGGGGTACAATTTAGCTGTCAATTAACTCATTGTTTTGCAAAAGGAAATCTTGGTTAGAACTGTTGCTTAAGGCTATACAAACGGAAACCCTAATAATTCATTTTGCATTACAGATTGTGTGATAAACTCAAATCTCAACAATACGAATACTGCAGACACTATGCAGTATTCTGCAGATGCTATGCAGTGGTGAAGACTAAGCAGTGTGACTATGTATAGAGCAAACAATCATGAATGTGGGAGAGGAATATGGATATATGTGGCTGTACCAAGTGTAATGTATGGTGTAAATGTTATGGCAAGGTCTGGAGGAAACCTTGAAAGTTAGAGGTGTTGCAGAAAAGGTGCCCCATTGGCATGCCTGTGTGGCATTAGGTGCCCCAAAGTGGACGACTATTGAATCTAAGAGGTGATCGAGGGTGGAGTCTGTTTTTTGAAAGAGTGATTAAGACTCTGTGTTAAATTATAGGTTGAGAATTTAGGGAATTTAGAATATGTGCGTTGGACAAATTTCCAATGGAATCAAAGTCAAAGTTTGTTGGAAAAAGTTGCTGGGGGCATGCAAGAGAGGTAAAGATATGTATATAAGATTGTGTCAGAATTGAAAGACTTATGGATGACTGGTTATTGAAAAATAATGAACATGAAGGTCTGAAGTGGGATTACAAAAAGTGGATAGAGATCAAATAACTAACAAAAGAGTGGTCTGGAGAAATGGAAGCAAACCATAACTGGGAAGACTCTTAACTTGGTATGCATGTAAGAATGTACCAATGGGGAAGAAGTTTTAGCAGCTTTTATGCTTGCATTATAACAGGAGTAGTGGAAACAATTGAACATCTGATAATAGAATGTAGTAAATATGAGCTCAAGTAAGAGAGCTTTATGGGTGTTCTTTGTCAGCAGTACGGAGAAAACAAGTGGAATGCCAGATGTGTTGAACACAACTCCAGTTGGAGCTATTTTGTAGGGATGTATGAGGAACACAACTAGACTATTGTGGATGCAATAAAGAATTTCCTAGTACATGCATGAAATGAGAAACTTTGAACAGTCAGTCACCTGGATTAGAGTGTAACAACCTGCCAAGCAAGAGAGGCTGCATGTGACAAGCTGGCTCTCCCAGTGATGCCCTCACTTGGCTGGCTTGTTTGCATAGAATGACTCAGGGTGACCCTTGAGTAATTATTTTGATGACACTGGAACATAAGCAAAAACTCATGGGTGCCAGCCTGTTGTATGTGTGGGATTTAGCAGAGCTGTAACAAAAGTCCCAACTGCAGTTGCCTCTAAAATTGAAGTTAAGTTCTAAGTTAAGTGACCTAAAGTGCATACTCATCCAAATTTTATTGTATACATGTTAAAAATAAATAAAGGAAGTTGGTTCACTAGGATGTACATTGTTAGATATTCTACAACTGTCTTTGGCTCTCTGTTTTTTAGATAAGTTTAAATTGGATCATTTTTACTGCTTTGTTGGTGCTTGGAAGAGGCAGGCATCAATAATCCATTATCAAAACAAAAGTGTAATTTTTGCTATAATTTGGTGATAAATTTTATTTTGTATCAGTCTAGTATTGAACAACTTATTACAATAATGGACTGCATTGGCAATTTTCAAGAATAAATTCAGTATAGAATACAATAACATGTTTTCTGTAATGTAACTCAAGTCTGCAGTGGTTAAACCAGGAATATAAAAATAATAATAATGTAACAAACAACCAACTAATGTACCTCTGGAAAATATACATATTTTGATTATGATAAAAAAGCTCAAGTTTATACTCTAGAAACATTTCTAGTGCTACAGTATTGTTAACAAATGTTAAATTATTGTATTTATTTCAGAATATTTTTGTATGAAACATGTGTATGAATTGTTTTCAGTAGTGGATAGTCATAATAAGGATGTTTTGATTCTTATAAAAAATTTAGTACTAAGGTTGCACTATAAATTTTGTTTATGAGTGTCCAGGTTCAATGATTTGTTCATGCTTCAAATATGAGACCCTCACTTAAAGTTGTTAAGTAGTAGTTATGTAAACTGGAATTGTTTTTGAATTCCACATCCTGTAGAAAAATAACTTTTTTGTCATTAATTTGTTATGAAACTGCTTTTTTATAATGTACAAACTTTTATAAACAGTGATGCTGCATTGTTAGGGTGCACAGTGATGCTGTATTGTTAGGGTGCACAGTGATGCTGCATTGTTAAGGTGCACAGTGATGCTGCATTGCTATAGTGCACAGTGATGCTGCAATTGTAGTGATCTGTTTTGCAAGAAATTGGTGAGTTTAACATTGCATGTCATAAGTGCCTTAACAATTGACTGAAGCTCAGACTACAATTCAGTGAAACAATGTGTTAGTTAGGAGCACAAGTTTGATGGTGATCTTGAGTTTCTAGGAACCTTGAATATTGGTAAATTATCATGTGAGTCAGTCATTAAAGTACAGCAGATATTAGCATGATTTCCAGTTAGGACTGGAGCTAAGTTTGATTGGATTGTTGCTGCTATGTGCAACTGCAGCTCTGATATGTCGAGGTCAGCTGTGTCAACAAGTGAGGCTGTGCCTATCAGACCGGCATGGTCAGAAACAGACTGCGTTGTGTTGGAGACATTGCTGAGACGCTCTAGCACACAGCAACATCACATACTCAAACTGCTGCAGCTACGATCGGTGAGTCCATTACAAGCTGTTGGAGCTGTTAGTGAGTAGTAATAGAAAGTGTAAGCTGTTATTAGTAATCAGAGATAGTGCCATTATGGCATCTTGTCATCTGATTGTCAAGGGTTTATAAGGAATGCCATTACAACCTGTCATTTCCTTGGCAAGGTGTTAGGGTATTGGAATGCTGAACTGTTCCTGTTTGAGTACTTTCAAGAAAAATTATTTTTGTGAAATGACAAACTTTGAACTAATCATGCTTCTAATTTCTTTCAATGAGTCATTTTCTAGGCTTCACGAATTCAATGATAAATTGCGTTAGCATAAACTTTTGTTTCTTGGGCAAAATCAGTGAATGCAAGCCAGTTTAACATTTGGGCTATGGTTTTTATCAGTAACTTCTATTATTGGTTTTGTTGTGTGTATGTAAATGAATATAAATATCATAATTAAATTATCTGTCTTGCACCAGTTGCATTTTGGATCATGTTGTAAAGCACTCATTTGGTAGAGGATACTTAGTAAGTGTTCCCTAAGTGACGGAAGTTTTAAAATTTACCAAATTTACTAGGGACTGATGTTTAAAAATTTACTAAATTTGCTAGGGGAGTGATTTCTAAAAAATCACTAAGGGACTGAAGTCTAAAAACTCAACAATAAACTGGCATTTAAAAATTCACTAAATTCCCTCAGCAATTAAAGTTTAAAAATTGACTTAAATCACTAAGGGACTAAAGTCCTAAAATGTACTGAATTTGTTAACAGGCTGAAGTCTTAAAATTTACTAAATTCACTAAGAGACTGAAGTTTGAAACATGTTTGTGTCAAGCTTAAAAGATAATTGGAAAGAGTTATGGTAATTGAGACCATGAAATAAGGGTTCTCTCTACCATATGGATTGATGAGCAGTGTTTAATGGACAGCTTGTGAAGTACTAGGTCCAGCTGTAATATGAATTTGTTATTTATTCTTTGTTATTTTTATTTGTAGTAGTAATTTTATTGTGAATGAAACTAAATAACCAAAATGTCAATAAATTTGATTTGATTGCAGCTTGGTGCTGATTGTCGAGCACTAAAATTTCGAGGGTGCCGTCGTAAGATTGTTTTGCAACAAAATCCTGAAGATCTTGTAAAAGTTTGCTGGACTTCAAAAAAAGTTTTTCATGAAGAGTGGAAGCATAGACATGGCAATGGCCAAAGTGGGCCTAAATTGGCCATCAGAGCCTCAGACCATCATGAAAAGGGGTGTGAAGATTTTAATGTGGGTACAGGGATTGCCAACTGTAAAGCTCGCATGTCTGCAAATCACAGGCTCTTTTCCAGGTCTTCTTTTGGAAATAATTCTAATTGTAATGTTCAAAGACTCTGTGATGAAACTGCCCATGCTGAAATTTATTCTGGGTCATCTAATGGTGCTTCAGCTGTGCCAAATGTTGGATCAAATGTGCATGCCAATTCCTCGAGGTTATCATCTGGGTGTCTTGGCAGAAGATCTTGCTTAGAGACTATGGATCTAGAAGGTACTAAATCTCTTCAAAACAACCCAGATGTATATCCAATGCACATGGAGTTCAGGCAACTGATGCATTCTGCCAAATGGAATTTAAGTCTTCCAGATCAACTTCGTAAACCAGAGGAATGCTCGCTGCATTTTGCATTAGAGTTCATATCCAGACATATTCAATGGAAGAAGAACCCAAGGGTGCAGCATCTACCTGCTGCTAATATGCAAAAACTGAGTTCTACATTGCCACTGTCAATGAAGCAATGTCCAGCTCAGTGGAGGGCCAGAGGAGCAGATGTGGACCAAGATCCAAAACCATTTGAAAAACACACTCGATACCTGGGCATGTGTGCCAAAACTCTTCTTGATACGGATGAGGTGGTAACGGAGTTGTTGAAGAAATCTAAAAATTGCAGCAGAGGAAGGTGTTGCAAGCATCAGCTGGGTGAGCACAATGTCACACATGAAGCACTTAGAAGGACTGCAGAAGAAGCTATGATCATGCACAGACCTATTGAGTACTGGAGGTGAGTATGTATACTGATTGTGTTCATAGCCAGGAACACACACAAACCTGTTGAGTACTGGAGGTGTGTGGGCTTATTTTGTCAAATGGAAGTTTTTAAGAAAATATGTTCATGAGCTTCCTGCCAGGCATTCATTCTTTGAGCCCTCTGAAAGAAACTGAAGTTAGCTACCTCTGTATATGGTTCCTTGTGTGACTTTGACCGATTCAACATTTAAGTCCTTAATTGGCTAATATATATTAACTATGGCATTATTGAAGATATCTAATCTGTGACCTATAGTGGGATTTCAATTAGGTAGAAAATTCCAATCCCTAATTAAAGGAAATTATTTGTCATTTTGTTAGCATGTCACTACATGTTAATTTATGTAGGTATCTTGCCTAATCATATATGTAGGGAGAATCCATAAGTAATGAGCTGTGGGACAGTTAGATTGGTAGTTACATGTAGTACACAGTTTGCCTACTATGGTGATGTAATTATGCACTCTTTTGGTCTCCATAGTCAATCTGTCAACTGGCTTTGGGGAAGAAGGTTGTGTGAGGCTCCTGAATTTTTTTCTTCAAATTGTTTTCTGTACACATTTTTAAAGATGACCAATTCTCAGGAACAGCTTGTGCCATGAAATTTTGTTTCTGCTTAAAAAAAAGGACTGCAGACCTATTATGTTAAAACCTGTTTACACAATGGATACGATGAGTAAAACTAGAGTCCATGAGTGGCTCAAAAGAAAGCCAAGAAGTCAATTGAAGGTCAAATGATCTCTTGTCATCCTTCAAGTTCTGAAGCTCACAAAAAATGACCACCTAATATGGGAATTAATATTTGAATGTCAATATAGGATTATTGATAAACTATTGAGTTAATGGAGTTAGCCCAGTTGATATGGAGCTGAATTCAGCAAATTGTCAACAAATTGGGAAATGAGAAGAGTGGCAGCCAGATTTGTGTCATAATTGCTGCCAACACAGCAAAAAGACCAATCAGTAGTTTGAATCTTTCTTCACTTATGTTCCTAAATTATCACAAGAGATAAATCATGGTGCTACAGTTATGATTTTAAAACACAATAGCAGTAAAGTTAATCACAACACAGAATTCTTTTAGTCTGAAATCCAATGTGAAAACAATGCTCATCTGTTTTTTGTTATGAGAAGGATCACTCCACTATATAATAAACAGTTTTTTGCTTTTTTGCTTGTTCTGTCTCTCTGTTACGCTCTTGAGAATTCAGATAGAAGGAAATTTGGTAGGGTATACATGTAAGCATTGTATTGTGGATACCAAAGGTGCAGGATCACTATAAAAACTCAATTTCTATTTTGATAAGTCATATCAATGAAATTAAGGTAATTTTGTTAATTATTCTGATCATTATGGTCGCCTATTTTTCTCAAGTCTTATGTATGTAGTACTATAACTTGTTCAATATTGATTGAGGAAACTTTATATTTTCAGATAATCTAATTTTCATGTAATACCTTATTGTCCTATATTGACAGGTTCCATTATGGTTTGTAGTGAAAGGTATATCAGATTTAGACTTTTTCTTATAATCATTCTGATCTTTTTACCTGCTACTGAGTGTATTTTCTCAGAATTTTACTGTAGTCTGTAATAATTGTCTTAGAAATTTGCTGAGTGTATTGTTTATTACAAGAAAAGACATTACTGTGTGTGAAAAGTAATGAAGCTTAAATATTATTGTTTGCTGCAATATGATCTACCAGTGATCTGATCTACCAGTGATCTGATCTACCAGTGATCTGATCTACCAGTGATCTGATCTACCAGTGATCTGATCTACCAGTGATCTGATCTACCAGTGATCTGATCTACCAGTGATCTGATCTACCAGTGATCTGATCTACCAGTGATCTGATCTACCAGTGATCTGATCTATTTCTTGTGATACAACCCACTGATGTCACTTGAGAAAAAATACAAGTTTTTATTTAGTAAGTATTGTTTAGTGATACAATATTCAATGGAAAAGGTTGAATTATACACAGAAGGTGGAAACGATTTTACAGGAAATGTGTTCATTTTTCCCATGTAATGGCTGGGGTCTGCTATTACATACCACAGTCTACCAGATCAATATTTCTTGCACAAAAAGGACTAAAATGTTAGTTTCTTCCATGTAGTAGTTTAAATACTTCTCTACCAGATGTTTGTTCTTCATTAGAACAAAGTCAAATTATTAATTTTTCTCCTGTTACAGACAGCAGTCTGTGCCACACTCGAGCAGGTCAACTTTTTTAATTGCCACTAGTGCGGATGGGTGAGTGTATTTTTTTCTTTGAGACTTAAACCTGCTTATGAGGATTGATGTTTTGGGTGTACTCATATTGTGTTGAAGTAATACATGAAGAACTGTATTATCTGAGGAATTTATAAGGTAACCATAGATAATCGCGGCAAAATTGGGGGTACTTGTATTGTGAAGACTGTTGTAGGTATAAGGTGGGCTCTATCTTTGCTCTCCTCCACTTCAGATGGCACGAGACTAGAGTAGTTCCCAAGAATGGACCACTCAGCTCGTTCCTGTTGCCATGTTTAATTCTATTTCTGTATTAGCAAGACCTGGATCATGTTCAGATGCCTAGAATAGGTACATTTCTGTCTTTAATTTTTCCTGGTCTTCTATTTTTAAGTGATGCAGTTTCATTTTGATAGCTGTAGCAACCAGCGTGAATGAAGAGACTAAAGTTTTATGCCTCTGGTGTGATGCATAAAAAAAATCCTTGACACAATTTCATTGTGATGATTTCCTTCAATCAAAGAAAGTAATTTGAATGCTCCTAGTATTTAAATTGATGTGTTATTGAAGGCCCATCTACAATTTTGTTTCCATAAGCTCCATGTTTAGTTGTCTCTACGTTTCAACCTGATACCTGCTCTTTTAACACATTTGCTGTGGCCTCATGCATTGTATAGGCAACAATTCTAAATTTCAAGCAGTTGCAAATGTGTATTGTGTATATTATGTATTTATTATCACAGTGGGATAATAGATCTCACAGGGAGTTAATAAAATCTGAGAGCTAAATTTGTAGATGTAAAATAATAATAGGGCAATTAACTGCAAAATATTTCTAGGCCTAGCATTTCACCCAAGTATTTACAATTTATTTTATCATTTTTGGATGCTTTTTAGACATAAACTAAGTTATAGTACAGAAAAGCAAGCATTTGATCAAGAAAAATGTTTGGTAGCAAAGGGCTAACATGTTGCCTGCACTATAAACTACATGTGTGTCTTGCTCTTCCATTTGCTGTAGTTTGTCCCTAGAGAAAAGTATGTATTTTTTGTTTATTAAATAAAATGTAGGTTTATACACATAAGTATTGTTTTAATGATTCAGTATTGCTACAAAAAGCTTGAATTACTCACAGAAGTTTAAAATTTCATCATAGGAAACGTGTTAAATGAGTAACTTGCTGTGAATTTCACCTCCATGCACAGCTATAATGTGCATTTTCATTCTTTCTCTTTATTTGTCAATTTGGTGTTAAAATTGTTTTAAATATCACTTTTCTGAGAATCATTAGGATTTCCTTAATTTATGTACTTTTTTGTGTTGTATCTTTGGCAGTGCATGATCTGTTGCGCTCGTTGTGAATTTTATTAAATTAAGCCTTTCAGATCTCTTGCTAAATAATATTTAAAATATTTTTGGATGGAAACTAATTGTACAGATGAGCTTTAATCTTCAGTTTTTTGTAGGGTTAGACAAAATTTTATGCAAGTCTAATTTGGACTTGTTGATACTAATGGGCTGAACTGATTATTATATGTCTGGTGCATGTTTAATTTGGACTTGTTGATACTAATGGGCTGAACTGATTATTATATGTCTGGTGCATGTTTAATTTGGACTTGTTGATACTAATGGGCTGAACTGTTTATTATATGCCTGGTGCATGTTTAATTTGGACTTGTTGATACTAATGGGCTGAACTGATTATAATGTGTCTGGTGCATGTTTAGGATTGATCCTAGACTCCATGTGGCTACATGCTAGACCCCTGTCACGTTTGGTCCTGGACCCCACACTAATGCCGTTTACTGTGACTGGATGCTAGACCCCTGTCACGTTTGGTCCTGGACCCCACACTAATGCCATTGACTGTGACTGGATGCTAGACTCCTGTCACGTTTGGTCCTGGACCCCACACTAATGCCGTTGACTGTGACTGGATGCTAGACTCCTGTCACGTTTGGTCCTGGACCCCACACTAATGCTCTTTACTGTCGCATGAGACATCGGAATGTCTCACTATGATCTCAGTGGCTACGATGTCACCCACTGTGTTGTTTTACTTTCACATGTTTTATGGGAAAATAAAAGTTTATACTGTGTGAGTATTGTATTTAGTGATGGAGTTTTGTTATCAAAAGATTGAATTGCTAGACCGCAGGAAACGTGCTAACAGGATGTAGTATAACTAGCAATTGGTACTACATTTGAGTCTGGTCTTGGAGCTCATTGTTTTAAGTAAGGCAATGAAGCTGCCCTACATGTTGGGTCGGTATGACTGGGACTAGAGCCCTTGTTATTTTCTTCAAGCTGGCAGTTCTTGTGCTGTGCATGTATTCCTAGTTGTTAATATACGAGTTTTTAATCAAAACAGCTTCTTCAGTATTTTTGTTTGCTATATTTTTATTAAATGCTAATGTATATCTTCTAATAGTCCTGATAATATTGAAACCAACATTCATTCACTCATTTCCATACAAGTTTCACTTTGTAAAACGATTCATCTGTAAATGATTACATATTGTATTACGCTTACGGAACCATTGCCATTTGCTCAGCAGCAAGTTCTGTAGAAATAATGAAAAAGCAATATTTGCTCGTGCAGTTCATTGTTTGCTTCGTGCCATGGAAATCGGACGGTGATGGTTTTTTCCTCCGAGACTGGTGAGCTCGTTCGCATTTTAGGCGGCCACAACCGTTCAGTCTGGGCAGTTGCCTTCCATCCACAAGACCCGGACAAAGTGGCTTCAGGGTGTCTGGCAGGAATAGTCCGACTCTGGTACAAGGTAAGGAGTGGTGTGTCCAACTCTGGTACAAGGTAAGGAGTGGTGTGTCCAACTCTGGTACAAGGTAAGGAGTGGTGTGTCCAACTCTGGTACAAGGTAAGGAGTGGTGTGTCCAACTCTGGTACAAGATGGAAAAGAACAGACTTGAAATAGCAGGAGTACATTTTTAAGTACAATCTTTTAAAAGCAAGAAAGTGCTGTTAGAGAACTAGTACATTTATATTTATAAAATGCTGTTGTGTTACAATATTTTATAGGTTGAATATGCATCCACTGCTGCTTTGCAACAAAAGGTCAAGTATGAACTACTGGAAAAAGTCCTGTATCATCTTATCAATGGAATGCAGTAATGCATCACTATAGATACGAGGTGCATTTAAATTATAATACCTTTTTTCTCTCAAACTAATGACACGAAAACTGTGAAAGTTGGTTTCACTTCTCCCTGTAGCCGTGCACATTTTTCACAACGTCGACGCCATGATTCCATGGCAGCTGCAAGCGCTTCTTTAGGAGTCTGGTTTTGAGCACTGGAAAATCGCTGATGCAATAGCGGTACGGATAGTGGACATGCAACCACAGAGAGTGTCTTTAATCGTTGGAAACAGCCGAAAGTTGCTAAAGACCATGTTGGGTGAGTGGAGAGCATACACTTCCAAGTTGTTATCATGAAGAAACTGTATTCGCCTAATATACTGGAGCGTTGTCTTTGGTGAAAGAGTACACATGCAGCTCTCCTGGCTGTTCTTCACGCAATACTGGAAGGAGCTTGTTCTTCAAAACAGCATGAGTAGAAGTCACTGTAGTGCTTTTTGGAACGCAATGAGTAAGGGTTACGACATCGCTGTCCTAGAGCATGGCAATCATTTCTTCAGCACCAGCGCCTACTCAAAATTTTTTTGGCAAGTCGATGTGCTACCATTGAGCTGACCGGCGCTTTGTTTCAGGATTGAAAAACGGCATCCATGTCTCATCCATTATTACAATCGATGAAAAAAGTCCCATTCATGCCGTCATCACCCGTCAACATTGCCAGGCAACAGGCCACGCGCGCAGCCTTAGAGTCGTTCGTCAGCATTCGTCACCTGGAGGGCACTTTTTGCATCTTCGGGTCTTTATGCAGAATTGTGTGCACAGATTCCACAGAAATGTCAACTTTGGAGGCGATATGTTTTACACCAATTCGGCGATGCTCTAAAACAACTTTCTCCACTTGTTCAATTATGCCGTCAGACCGGCTGGTGCGAAGCAGAGTCTTTGATTGTTGCCTCACGACACACTGCGTTCTTTGAACTGTCGCACCCACGAACGCACATTAGACACATCCATTACACCATCACTATATGTCTCACTGAATTGAAGACAAATTTTAATCGGTGTCACATCACTCAAATGGAGAAAACGAATGATAACACGCTCATCGTCTAATGAAAATGTCGTCAGTGAATCAAAAGCATTGTTCACTCTCGCCGCTACCACTAGAGTTTTGTGTGCCGTACAGTGCTGACATTTCTGTCTAACAATTACGAGTGCTCGCATGTTTTGAAATAAACCGTATGTTTCCATTTGTTTCCAGTCTTGGTTAAAAAAATTGGGGCTGTTGTAACATGAACGCACCACGTATAACTTGGTAAACTGTGAGCTCAGTTTCAAAGTACAGTATGACGAATGTCTTAATAAAAGGATCTCTAATAATTCTGCTGCATATCGTGAAGTTATGTTTCTGTTGTAGGTATTTTGAATAGCATTTCATCTATACTCGTATTTTAGTAGTATTTTTAGTTTTGTTTTCTCAATTTATTACTTACTGTGTCTGTTCAGAGAATTCATTTTTATTCTATCTCTTTATTGTGGGTTTTATAATGCTGTTCATTTTTTGTGGTTCCAGTTTTTCACATCCATTTCATAAATTTTAAATTTTCTTAATATAGTTGATCATGTGAATACGACAAATTTTTACTCTGTTTTGAATTTAATAGTTAAAATTTGGTCGCTAAGCATCGTTTTCTTCTGAATTTTATTTCTTCTGTTCAATCTATGATGACATCTAGTGTTGGACAGCACCCAAACACCACAACACTACACGACTGCCTCAGTCTCATTCACAGAGCAAAACTCGATGATTTGTCATCCCAGCAACGTTGCTTCATTAACACAAGGTTAATTCTTAAGCGACCGCATTTGTTTCTAACGATTGATAAATACTCATCAGCTTTAATCTGTCATGATATCCAAGGTATGCAAGTAATCGCTGTGTTAAGTCAATTGACTGGTAATTAAGATTGGTAAAGAAGACATTTTCCCGGGGGTTCTTTACACTCAGCGAATACCCTATTTAAATACTCTCAAGTCATGTTTTTATGACTTTGTCGGTACTTTTAATGGCATTTGAAGGTGTTTAAATATACTTTTAAGACTATAGATGCATATTGCAATTAAAAGAAGGAGCAACTCGTTTTGCTGCTTGATAGATCAACAGCGATGCGGTTACCCTCATTTTGCTCGTCCTCCTTTATGTCACGAATCGTTGACTCGTTGGTAGCTGAAGAGCGGGCTACCGTAACGTGACTCTTTTTCTCTTTTTTACGGAGAAGTTTCACCTTATGCTGGATGGTGTGGAACTTCTTTTTTTGGCTCCCATGAAGCCCTAAATGATGGGCGTTTGGGTGGCATCGGTGAGGGGAGTCTCAATAATACATAAAACAGAGCACAAACTGCTCAGAGTTATGAGGGTAGCGCACGCTGTAGGGAGATCCATGAAACTGACACGGAACGAGGCAATCTGTTTCTAGAACCCATCAGCCAATCAGCGACTGAGATAACGGTACAGACGTTTTGATTGGCTGAATTACATTCGTAAATGATTCATACTGCGCTACATTGAAACTCACGAATAGTTTTAACCCATTTACGCTCGTAATTATTGAAGGTTAGGTGCCCATTTACATTTATAATTATTGAAGGTCAGGTCAGGTAATTATTGAAGGTTTAATGATGTAGAGCTAACAGACAAGTTACATCCTCTCACTAAAATTGTCCTGAGGCTACTAAAAGCAATTCTGTCTCTGAAAAGTGCATAGTTTGGTTAGGTGGTTGAGAAAAGTGAAGTGTTATTTTGTTGCGTGAACGCAACATGGGGCATAAATGGGTTAAGGAATGCCGTGCAATGTCGAAAATATACGCGATAAAACCACTTCATCGTACTGCACAAGATTTGAACGCATTAATAATGCCGATAAATTTCTCGGATTCGCGTAATGAAAATTAATAGCCGTTCACGAAATCAAAATTAAGAGCCGTACATGAAAAAGTCGCGAAATGCCGGAACTCCAATTCTTGAAGGGCGTTATGACGTGTTCACTGTAAATGCATTATTAGGCTTATTTGAAATGCAACTGTATGATACATTGAGGCGCTTAATTTACAAATGTATTTTTTAGAATGCTCTTTTAAATATATTAATTATTTTTTTACTATACAGGATTCCCTGGTTGCATCGTGGGAAGCCACAGTACCGGGTTCCATCACCTCATTGAGTTTTCACCCTACGGAAGACACGTTGGCTGTGGCGTGCGGATGTGTGCTCTACTTCTGGCATAATTGCTCTACTTGTGCTGCTCATATCAAGGCTGTCTTTACCAGCTCTGCCAATGATAAAGTCAGGTAAATCTTAGTGGTAGCTACTTGTTCTGTGATGAAGCCAGGTAAATGTTCCGTTATAGAGGCAGGTAAATGTTCCGTTATAGAGACAGGTAAATGTTCCGTTATAGAGACAGGTAAATGGTTGAGGCAAGTAAAGTGCAAGATCTGTTGACAAGTTCAGTTCGTTCAGAGACTGGTTGTAAACTGAAACATTTGTACACCGAGCTCATGATTTAGGTTGTAATCAATGTGAAGCGTATTTACTCAACGTAAATAAACATTTTTAATGCTAGACATAAAATAAGATGAATACATGAGAACAAACGGTAATAGACCTTGTAGTGTTGCTTACGTTGTCCTTCCTGAAGTCTATCAATCGACGGAAAAATTCTAGTCAATTTTATTCCCGTTATATATACCGAGTTTTTATTTACATGTTTATTTTATAAAATAGACAAAAATTACCTAGTGAACAGAATTCCGTTATTACTTCATTTTAGTGCTATAGTTTATTTTGCTTTTTACTCGTTACTTTTTTTCTTTTACGGAATTTCAACGGCCAATCCGAGGCTTATCGTCTATCGCGTTCGTTAACAGAGAGTTTGTACGTTAACGGAGTGAAAAATTGGCCTGTAAAACGATTCGGTAACCGAAATACTCGTATGCTGATCACCTCGTTAAATGAGAGTTGATTATACATTTTATATGGTAGAGGTATTTACATGACTGAAGATAGAAGCAGGTGCAGCTACATAATACATAACCCTTGATCTTGCTGTTCAAAGGGTCAAGGAACGGTAACACATGTATATATATATATATATTAAAAATATAGATGAGAGTTAAAAGTTATTGTCTGAACAGTATTTAAGAACATACTTAATTTGATTGCACAATAATTGAACTTCATTTGCAAACGTAACAGTAAGAACAATGTTGATATTAATGGTACTAATGATAGTAAGGATACCCGATGTAAAGGTAATAATGATTATGATCATAAAAGTACGAGCAGTATTGAGTTGTGAATTTTGTGCGCAGGTTTGTGGAGTTCTCACCATGTGGACGGTACCTCCTGACAGCCATCACCAACCCACCTGAACTAAATGACGTATTTCAGGCCTTCAAAGCACAAGAAATCTGCAATGATTCTCTCAAGATCGCCACTCTCTTCCCTCTAGGACCACAGTTTTGGGAAGTTCCGGTTCAGCCAGTACCTCATTCTAATAGAGGATGGCAAATCCGGGCCGGCTTGACTCCCTTATCTCCTTTTCTTCCTCTGCGACACTCGCTGAAACTTTTTGCAGATCAAAGTGGAGTTTCAGAGAAGCAGGTTGAGGCTGTGGTTAGCAGGCTCTATTCATGTAATGCGACCGTAGCTTCAGCCAATCTTCTATCTTCTTGCATCCGTGAAGATATAAATAATGCGTCAAAAAATATGAAAACATATAGACACGTAGATGAAAGAAGTGCTCCAATCCTGTCCACCATATCCATAGAGTCGACTATTTACCTTCTTGCATGCGCCGAAGCCATTTTTGCGGGAACAAACTTTAACGAACCTTCATTTCCCTCCTTGTTCATGAAGCCAGAACTCATAAACTTTATCAAGAAAGAGGACTTCTTTCCAGCCGGATCGTGCTTGGAATTTTGGGGCAAGATAGTAGGAGGTCTTGATGTCGAGATGCCTCACCTCCTGCTGGAGAATAATGGGAGGTGGTCTAACCTCTCTGCTGAGGACCGTCAGTTCGCACTGCTTCATGAGGTACTGGTTGACCCACTGGTACGTAATGTGCAGCAATTCCAAGTGAGAGGTAAACGGAATGTGGTTCCCACGACTAGTGTTCAGGATGCATTTTTGGCTCAATCCATTGAGGAAGATGCCGTGTCTATCATTCTGGAACGCATGAACCACACAATCGATGGTGCTCTAGGACCTCCAAATTGCTCGTCTCTGCCCAAAGTAATGCCACAAGACATTTCTCCAGTCGTCCCTATGGAAACTGATCATGAAGTTCTTCCTTATTTTGTAAATTCATTTAGCTTATCTCCTGAAACTGAAGATCTTCTGGCTGAGTCATCACACGCCTCAACGTCTTGTACGAGGGCTTCGCAAAGCAACTTGGAGTATAGTCGTATGTTGACTAATCAAACACTACAGTCTGGTACAAGTTATTGTCTGCAAAGTAATAACCAGAAAATCCATTTTACAACGGCATGCAGTGTTGACAGCCTGGTGTGCAGCTCAGAATCTTGCAAACATGTTTTTGAATCTCAATCATTTGATGAAGTTGTTCAGAGAGATCATGTATTGTCCCGAACCCTTGCCATCGCAAACAACGTTCTGAACAGACGTGAAGCTTGGCGAAGAGCATCTCACTTGTTGCATGCTGTTGAAATAGGCGTGGGCATGGCATTTTCCAATGTGCCAAAGGGTGCCGACCTTCGAGACATAAATTGCCTTGAAATATGCGGTACTATCCAACGTGGCCGAATGTTGAACGAAACTGACGTGGTCCCAAGCTTAAAGTTGCCCCCCTTGCAGCAAGTCCTTCAGCATCTCTTCCCAGGACCATTTCAAAGTGTCTTAAGCACGGGTAGCACGCCATTGCCCATCAATGCCACGATGCCTAATTACTACGGTGAAGAGGGTACTTCTCAGTTACGCCTTTTTGAAGTTTACGGTAATAGTTTCACTGCCACTCCTGTCCCATCAGAGACGTACATCCCCTTCTGTCCAGAACGAGCGCCTGATACTGAGACTTGCACTAACTTCGATGTTCTCGTTCAGCGTCTGCTTCATATAAATCCAATTATCAGCTCGGCAAGTGCTCGAAAGAGAGAGTCCATGAATTTCGATAAATTTCTCCACTTCTCCAATTCACTGAAAGGTTCTTCACAAAGAATTGATGACAGAAATGGCAGACCTTTGTTATCTCTTGTCCATGAAGATGAGGCACGCGCTGCAAACCAAAACCACAGTCTTTCGCTATCCTCGAACTCATGTAACCTCGTTTCCAGCTCCTATGATGAACCTCCAATATCCCGTGGCACTTGTCCAAGATCTGCTTCCAGCATCGCTCCTGCAGCGTGCGGCATTTCTGCACAGATTCCTATTCTGAACTGGAAATGTTTCCGGGTGACTTCTGCCTATTATTCCAAAGAGCTGGCACGTACTGCTTGTGAATCCTGCAAATCGATTTGTTTCCGTATGCATACGTTCGATACATTTGTCTGTATGCCCAAATACCTGCATGAGAAGTGCTTGTGCTGGTGCCACAAACCAATCGATGAAAACCATGTTGCCTTAAGGACCAAGTGTACATCCAATCACATCGAATCACCAGGTGAGACGACATTGACATCGTTGAAAGCACCAGCGGAGTTATCTACTAAATATCATAGGCAAGAATCCATAAAAAAGTGGTTGCAAATAAAGCAACAAGTCCTAGGTAGAGTGAATGAATTTGGGTCAAACGAAGAAGCTTGCAAACCTTTGGCAGCTACGAAAACTAGAACAAGAATCAATGTTAAGAACTCAGTCTGTTGTATGCGAGGTGAGACCAAATCTGGGATTGATCATCTAAACAAATTTGAAAGTAATTGTGGGGAAGAGAATCACTTCAGTGATGAGCACGGAAAAGCTTCAGAAAATGTCAAACAAAGGAATAATCTACCAGGTAGTAGCCAAGAAACTAATCTGCTAGGAAACTGTCACGAGAGGAATCTACAAGGGGAGAGCGGAGGAAAGAACCTACCACGGGACGGCCAAGAAAAGAGTATGCCAGGAAATTGTCAAGATGTAACTATCCCGGACTACAATGAAGTTGCAGACCTTTTCTACACTTATTTCTATCGAGAAAGAGCCGCTAATTTTACAAAAGCTGTGGAGCTGCTAACTGAGAAAGTAAATAAGCGGTTCTGTGAGACGGATACCCTTGGCTCATCGTGGGAAGACAGTATAAAGAATACTGAAATGTTCAAGGAGCTTGCAAATCTTGGTGATGCCTACAACCATTTACCGCCTTCTGCTTGGGCCGCTGCTTGTACTTACTCTGACCTGATCGTCCCTCAGAGGGAAGCTCAGTTACGGGCACAGCTCTTAGACCCTGAGGTTGTTTTGGTGCGGGTTAGAGACTGTATGATGGACACCGATAGTCTTCCTAGAGGGGAAACTTTTACGCTGAACTCTTGCCATGTTGACAGAGAGGAGAGCTGTGAGCAAAACGGTGGCCATTTCCTTAAAGGAAATTACTGGAAGTGCGATGAGGAAGGCGCTCGCTCCTGTGAACAAAATGATGAGCAAACCACTTCCAGGAGTGGTGCGGAGGAGGGGAATATGGAATCAGAACCCATAAATAGAGCGCCAGACTTAGAGTCTGATACGAAATGCTCCCAACTTGGGTCTGTCCGAGAAACATCTGCTTCTGCGTTTTCTGAAGGCAGCTTTTGCTGCAAGAAAAAAATTGTGTCCAATATTTTGTCACAAGAGCCTGTCTTCAATTGTTCTGTCATTGATGCCTTGCACCAAACTACGTCTGGCATCGATGATGAGCTCCTGTTGTCGTTCTTGTCCCATAAAGAAAATGACTGTGTCAAAGAAGCGCAGAAATTTAGGTTGAAAGCTCTGTTCAAAATGGTGGATGATTCCAAAGCGCACTTTGTCCTGTCGAACGTTACCAAGAGACCGTCTGAAAACCCTTCATTATATGAATTTCCAGTTAGTGACCACTACGTCTTGACCGCAAATTCTTTTTATACAAGCGAAACAGATGCTCTTGGGATGAGCTACTACAGCGACTTGGTTTTTGTGTTCAGGAACTACCGTTCATACTCAGGGTTATTAGGCATAGAACAAGCCCGAATTTTGGCTCAACACATTTACGAATTTCAAAGAAAACTTTTACACACTCTTGACTGGGATAGCTTTGTTCTTGTGTGTATGGGAGACCCCCTTTCCGTCTTTTCTTGGCTTGGGGCTGACCTTGAAGAATTTCCGCTTCTGCCCAAGAAATCTTCATTACCTTCTTACGTGTACCCTAGCTTCCCAAACATGACCCACGAGGTCACTTTCCAGTGGGGGTGTCTTCTGAGTCCGCTAATGGCTGAGTCGTTCAAATCTTGGCAACATTTCTGGCCCATGGGAAGCCTGACACGGCCGCTGTGTGACCACGACATGGTGGCGCTCTGCATGGACGACTTCAACAAAGGCGTTCTGTCACATTTTGGTTTTGGCTTTCCGGAAGAGAACATCGTCGAGATGATGGCGTTTTTGGCGAGGGCATACGCCGCTTGCCAAATGCTCTGCTTCACTCAAGCAGTGTTGTGTCAAGAAGATATATATGTTTCCAATCAAGAACGAAACAATGGGGTTGAAGTAGACGAATGTGACACGAGGTTTTGTGAAGACCCACTCTGTGAGGTGTCCAAAAACCAGCGCCCGGACTCACCAGAACTTGCGGAGAAAGATATTCAGCCTGAGGAAGTTACTGATGGACACCATCGCGAGTTCCTGAATATGCTGGATGCTACTTTCTCGAGTTTACAAGTTATTTTGTCCTTCTATCAAGAATTTGCAAATTTCATTGGATTAGTTCATGCGTACCACATCATCTACGAGAACGTCAAGAGGAGTGAATGCCCGCAACTTCTTGTACCGGACAACGCGAACTCCTTTCAGGTACGTTGATGTGATCCTTCAGAAATGGCCTTATGATCAAACTTATGGTAATGCTTGTGTGCTATTCCAGTTCTGTAATGTTAACAGTGTCATTTCTCTTTACGTAATATTATTATCAGTTATAGATTGTTCAACATCTATACAAGTGTCTTATGTTTCTTTCTTGTTTCACTTTTTGTTTTCCTTTGAAATGCTGGAAATCGTGGCCGCTGTGGCTGTAGGAGGCTGTGCTGTTGGAGACCTTATGACCTAACACCTGTGGAATTAATTTTCTGCCGGCTTTTACAAGACGTTTAACCTTCAACGTGCTGGACCTGCTGTTAAGCCCCTTGCATAGTGGCAGTAGTATTAGGAATCAAAGACGAAAAATTGATGAACAACAATAACTTATATTTTCAGTTTAATCAGGCTATCACCATACCGGCTTGAGCTTTGCTTTGAAGTCCATTGAAAATTGTGAATTTTCTAACGTCGCTGTATTAAGGAAGTTACATCAACGTGTGAATTATCATTACTGATATTATTCATCTGGAAATGTGTGCTATTGATAAATTGCAACACTTCTGATCAATGATGTTTTGTTCCTCAATAATGCAAGTTTCTATTAAACTGTGAATTTTATAACCCCGGTTTTTTGTTGAGGCTTATTTTCAGTCGTCCGTTGCTCCCAGTGAGGTTGGCTTTAGTCTTCTATGTTGTTCCTTTCTACCTTCTTCAACTATTGGTCTCTTTGAAGTACTGGAGGCCTGTTTGTTGAAACGCTTCTGTTCATACAACAGAAGTAAATGCCCAATAAACGGATATTACAAATTTGACTTGTAGCGCGCCCCTTAGGCAAGCGCTATCTTTCCCCAAATTTACTTTTAAGAAAAAATTATTTTGTATATTTTTAGCAAAGCTATGCTTGTGCTGTGAAATAGCATATGCCATAGCAGACTGGACGTTTTTATAGCAGATTAAATTTTTGTTATTTTCAGATTTTCGCAAAGTTTCACGCAAGCTTGTCATACAACTGGTATTACTTCTGGGAAAAAGTGCTCTTGATTAATCCACCCTCACGAGTGTGTAATGCAATGACAGATGCCCAACCCAACCATCTCAGTGGAGGACATTTTTTTCGCACGAGTAACCCACATACTCTGGTTGGATCGCCTTTAACTGTCGATGACCCTCCTGTTGTCCGCGTGCCAGAACAGGAGTGTTCGAACGAAGTCGTCTCTTCCGATGTTCAACCTAAGCAAGGGGTACAGGAAGCTTCAGTACATGGCTCCAACGAACAGTTTCTTCCTAAGTTCAATTATGCGCCTTGCATCTACGCTAGTTCAGGTCGTCAACTTGATCCTTTTGATGATGAGCAAATTCTCGCAGGTATGTCTTTATCTGTTAGTAATAACCGTGATTGTGAGTCTTCATTAAATCCTCTACTGCCTCTTGATGTCAAGTCTTCGTCTCGTCCATCAAACTCTGTCATTTCGTTTTCCTCAAATAGTTTACCAGTGTGCATGTCACCCTCTGATTCACCAAGCCGTGTTGGTAGGCATTCCTGCAACAACATTAGTGTGACGAAATTACGGAACCCTCATGAAGAATGGTATTCAAATTTTGGCGTATCTTCAATGCATTCAAGTGTTCCGAGCGAGTCCCAGTCTCACCTTCCTTCTGATCAGCTTACTGAGGTGCGTGCATTTGTCTATGTACTCCATATGTTCTTCATTGTACGCACAAATACAGACTTTATTTCTATTTAAAATTTTCATGTCACTAAATGCGTGGTCATACAGACTACGATAGAACCTTCCTGTTGATTGTCCAAATCTTGAAAAATGATTTTTTGTTGTCAGGGTGTCTCCAGGTGGAAAAGACAGAAGAAAATGCATGATGGCATTCCGTTGGTGAGGTTATCTGAGTCAAACTTCACATCAGAGTATGATTGTTTTCCACAAGGCTCCAGCTCTTCTGCGAAAGAATGTTGCGTTCCAACTAGTTCTAGCCCAAGGGATGACAGCCCTTCACTTTGTCCCTGCTCAAGAGATGATTGCCATCCAACAAGTTCTAATGCAGAAGGCAGAAAAGTGATCAAGAACATACCAGCACAGCGACAACCATCCTGCATTTTGAAGGCATGGCAAAGCAACCAGCAGCCTTACTCTGGTCAGGAGCCCACGGTGCCTGTGGTAGGCCTGGACAGCAAGCAGCAGACACATGACTTCTGCATGTGTTCTTTTGAGTGCCTTATGGACCAGGCAAACCGGCGACACACGAACTCGTGCCAGCTTCCCAGCAGGAGGCTCCTGGAAGGCATGGTGTTCATGTAGGTGTTGAGGAACTTATTCGTATTTTTGTTCATGTAACTAAATATGGACTAAACCGAGCTGGAGGTGATGGGGACAATTGGGGTAATGTACAGGACATTTTGGACAAACGTCTTTTAACTGAGGCAAATGGACGCTTGAAGGCTAGGCAGCAACTATTAAGGTCACTTCTAATACTAGATCTGGAAACAGGACCGAAAAAAAGGATAAAACTAACTAGGCTTCTTTTTACCTTTATTTTTATACCGAAGTCCAGCACTAGGCACAAAAAGGTTGCTGTGGGTCAAATGTACATTTTATACTCAGGAAAATTCCGTGTGCCTGTGAATGGAAATTCTGAAATATTGTTATGTGTTGCAGTCGTCGCTCCTTGACATCCGTCGGCAAGCGCTTGAACCCCCGCGTGTTCGGGGTCTACACCAGCCTGCCTACTGCTGCCAACCTGCCTACTGCTGCCAAGCTCAGAGAGTGAGGGGTGCTTTGTGTGTGTGTGTTGTTGTAGTGAGTCCCAGGGAACATGGAGCCATTGATCTCTTGCATTTCCCTGCTTTTGCTTTTTATTCTTTAACACGTTGACTCCGAAGTGGTACGTATGTGTACCACTTAGGTTAGGTTCTGTAATTTTTTCAGATCCTTCTAGTGACTATGCGTACAAAGTGGAGTTTTACACCAATCAGGCAATCGGAGTCAACGTGTTAAAATTCTTTTGAATTGGACGCGTCCCAATTTTATTTGAACAGGAATGAAAAGTAACGCTGTTTGCGGATGGCGGCTGTGGTTGTCAACATAACTTTGGAACTTCTTTTCTTAAATCGTTGTTTTGCGTCTTAGTCTCGAGTTAGCAGTAGAGGGTTGTTGGAAAACTGTTGTGAAATTAGTGTCACTGTCAAGTGTGCAGTTTTTCTTTGTCTTCTTCTTGCATCAGAAAAAGTAGGCATTTCTAAATCTGATTATTGTGCAGTGTATCGTTGGGACTCAGCGCTCCCCAATTGACCTTCATGTGTCCACCACAAAATCAGCACGCTGGTTGCACGAGTCTTGTGGGTTCAGTTTTGCAGCTAGGTAGTATGATTTTCGTGCGTTGTTCAGAAGATGAGCTGCTCAGTTGTCTCATGGATCTTCACGTTCAGTATGCTGCGCTACACAACTAACACTTGCTCCTTTTCTCTATCGTTTTTTATAAAATTTAAAAGAAAGCAAAGTTGTTTCTCGTGTAGTTTGATGCAAACCAACGGGGCTCTGGGAAATTTTTACCCAAGTTCTTGAAAAATGGCACGGTTTAATACAAATTTCCTGTCTGTGTTATTAGCACTAGTCCGATGCCTGTTAAAAAATTTGTTCCTAAACGAATCAGTTTTGGGCTTGGGAAGAGAATCAGTTTTCTATCGGACGAACAACGTCTTTCTTGCTGTCGAAGTCTTGCTGCTTCTCTCTTACGGTTGGACACGTTTCTATCCGTGTTGGCCTTTTTTGCTGGAATTTATTCTGCAATATCCTCTATTATCTCTTTGAAGCTTTTCAAGAAAATCACAATTCCGAAAACAATGACTCAATTTCCAAAATCTTTGGCCTTATACTAAGTGGTAGCCAGGTTACTGGTTAAACGAATATAAAACATTTCTTTTCGCATTATCAATTAAGAGAGAGCGTCCACTCACAGTTATTATCCTAGCATGCATTTTGGTGTCTCAATTTTTCGCGGCAGTGTACCCGTGACATCAGAAATGATGGCAAAAAATAATTAATCTTTCTCGAGATAATTTTTCTCTTGGTCTTCTTTTTCGCTTTCGATTCATTTTTTTCGTTCGAGTGGAGTTTCCATGCTTAAGCTTATTTCAAAGGTAACTGGTTTTTCTTGTGACAGTAATAAACACTTAGAATACAGTATTTTTGAGCCGCAATATACCGCCGACCTCGGTATCCACGATACGGACTCGAGTATATAAGGCTCTGGATCTCTTTAATTTTTCTTAAAGTGACTTATTATAGTGCACTTGTAAAGCGAAAATGAGTGTATTAATTTACCAGTGAACTAAAACCAAGACCGCCAGTGCTAATCTATTCTTAAGAGCGTGACGCGAAATCAATTTTCCAAATCTTTGGCCTTATACTAAGTGGTAGCCAGGTTACTGGTCAAACTAATTTAATACATTTCTTTTCGCATTATCAATTAAAAATATCAAAGCATCATGATGAATTTCAACAGAAAAAGGTCAAAAAAAAATTCTATTTGTAAAAATAAACCGATTGTGTATTCTGGATACCATAATGCAAGTGAAGGGGAATTGAATTGCCACAGAAAAATAATGCAATAGAATGATTTCTTGTATTTCTTAAGCTTTATCCTTGTTGCTGTCAAAGCTATGGATTAAATGAGTGTGACATACGGACGGACGGATGCGGCTTTTATTATAGTATAGATAGATGATAGATTAACGCATCTCTTTGTGTAAATTAATTCCTCCATATTAACTCGAGTATAATTTTATGACAATAGTTAATCATATTATTCGAGTTTTTTCGTAACACATCTAATTTTGACATATTCTTATATTAACACGTGTTCTAATATTATACGTGCAACTGACGTGTAAGTCACGTGTAACTGACGTGTAAGTCACGTGTAACGTATCCTGACGTGTGCAGGAATGCCATCGACAGATTCTCCTTCCTCGTCAAGCATCAACTGCTACTGAGGTGAGACGTGTGACGTGTTGTACGTGTGTGTGACGTGTTGTACGTGTGTGTGTGACGTGTTGTACGTGTGTGTGTGACGTGTTGTACGTGTG
>VCRD01001669.1:95901-120942 GCA_006783055.1 Trinorchestia longiramus | reverse complement strand
AACTTGCAGAAACTTTGACACGGCACTACAAGTCCTGCTGGGCTGCACATGGGCGCGTAGAATCCACACAGAAAGAGTCGGAGCTCTGAAGAACATCCGTACTGCAGCCATGGATTGTATGAGGCCATAGACTCTTCTGCTTCGATATGACTTCTAGTGCCCAGAAAATTTGGGAAAGACGTTTCATTATAACCTAGGTTTTGACAGCTAGGGACCCTCAGAGGGAGGCACTGGTTTGACAAAGGGTTCTTCTGAAGTGTTGTAAAAGCACTTGCTTTGTTTTGTGCGGCCCATAGTAGCAAAATTAAAGTCCAAATCATTTTCTGTCCTTGATTCGACATAGATTATTATGATCAGTGAATAACCTATTAATGCAAGTTAACACATAAAAAACTTTATTGCAATAAATCAGTACCAGAATTCATTTAGTTTCACTAATGCATCGCAATTGACGTACACTCCACGATGCAGACAAACATTCTTGAAGGTATGACACGATTGCTACCGAAACATAAGGCCTGCTCACCACAACGGAGCGTTATATACACACTACCACACACGTACACCTCAGCTACACTGAGGTTGTCCCTGTGCCAAAGAGTGCAAGCGCATGCGACAGTTGGCATCAGAGCAGCCAATGGCAGTAGTTTGCTCCCCTACTGTCCAACGTTCCCTTACGGCTTACGTCAACACTGATAAGTGCATATATATTGGTTGAAAGTTCACAGAGGAAATTATTTTATTTTTAATTCTGTATCATGATTATAGTAGGCTTGTCATACTGAAATTTAAACGTAACCAGTGTTTGTAGTCATGCTGTTTGTTGTCCTTATTCCTAATATTTTCAAATTCGTTTTTGGCTGCTCTATCATTTTTGTTGAGCTATTTCTTGTTTATTTTCCATATTTTTCTACTCTCCCTTCGTTTCGGACGTTTATTCAGTTTTTATGTCGGTAAATAGGTTCATCGTTCTCTCGTTTTTCTTGCCGCTTAGTTTTGATTGAAAATTCATTTCGCTTTCGAAGTCGTCTTTTCATATTTTAGGTTTTGTTTCTTGTATTTTTAATATACTGAATTTTGTTCCAGTTTTAATGTATTTTCACTGTTATAATTATCATTTTTTATAAATAACTTATTTCTATCTTTCTGCTGACAACTATCTTTCACTTTTCTTTGTTTTTAGTTTGTACCTGTAATGTCTCTTATGTCCCTGATTTTTTAAAACTATTTCTTATAATTGTTTTGTTGCTTTTAATGTTCATCGCATCATTTCATACTTTCGTTGTTCATTTTGATATATTTATTCTCTCCCTCGATACTTTTTATTAATTCCAATGTTGTTTGCATATATGTACTTATATCGAGTTATTTCATATTTTCTTTCTACTGCTGCGAACCTCAGTGCTGATAGATTTCATAAATGAATTCTTCTTTCCATTAAAAAACTATTCATAGGACTTATAAAGTCGTAATTGTAAAGTGTTAAAAATGAAAGTTGTATCATTGGTTTTTATTTTCATCATTCTATTTCGATTTGTCAATTATTATTACGTTGAAAAAAGTTATTTCAATTTCAGGTGCATTACTTTGGAATAAACTGCCCACGCATATGAAGGAGAACCAGTCATTACAGAATTTAAAAAAAAAGTGACGCATCATTTTCGAATGTCAGAGTAGCAAACAAATGCAGAAAACTTACTATGTTACAACGCATGGTTAAACAAAATTATGCAAAATTGACTTGGTTACGTAACAAACTACATATAGGTGTCTACCATGAGTTCATATCCCACAATTTCAGTGTAAATTGAGGTACAGTTAATAATATGCAAACGAACAAACCTAAAAGTATATAAATGTTTACATATACCCGTAGGTACTTAAAAAAGGTACTATCAAAAAAACGTCACACATCATTTTCGAATATCAAAGTAGCAAACAAATGCAGAAAACTCAGTTCCTATGCATGATTAAGCAAAATTAACTTAGTAACCAAACATACCACATATAAATGACAACTATGTGTTTGTGTCACACAACTTAAGTGTATACTGAAGTAGAGTTAACAATATTCAAATAAAATAAATGTAAATGTCAAACTCGTGCTACTATTCCGCAGCTCTGGAGTTAAATCGACTAATTTAAATTTATCAAAAACCGGAGCGTTTTTTTTTAATTCTTACTTTTTTACTTTTAAATTTCAGGTTTAATAATTGGTGCTTCTTTACCTAATAAATGTTTCAATGTTCATAATGTTCAGTTTTCATAATGCAAAACAAAAAACGAATTTTTTTATAGAAAACAAATTGTATTTTGCCTAAAAATAAATAGAATTGTATTTGAATTTGTGCTTGTTCTTCAGTGAATTCATATTCTAAGGCCTTTAGGTATTTTTTGTTTATCTTTTATGTTATTTTATTTTTTTGAAGGTATAATCATAAGGTTCACACGTCAATGTTAGTAATTGCTTTGTTATAATAAGTGAATGTGAAACCTCAGAACTTTAGCTTCTCTTATCTGTATCAACATCTAAATCTTGATAATTTGAGACATTCGCTCTGTTTTCTATTATTATTATTTTTAGTCTTTCTCTGATATGTAACGTCTGTTTTTATAAAACGCGATGATATTTACAGATAACTGTAATAATGATTAAATTAAATCGATCATCATCAAGTCATACTAAACAGTCAACCAGAAATTAGAAATTACAATTTCAATTTAATAACAATTGCAACTTCATGTTTTAAATTTTCACTCTTATAATTTTTTTCAGTCTTTCTCGGATGTTAAACATCCGATTTTGTTAAATGCAATGATGTTAATTTTAAGCTGTGCCAAAAAAAAATTTCGCTCACCACCTACAATGCGTAGAATAACTACCCCATCTAAATTTACAAGTCACCAATGACTACCTCTTAAGTCATCATTGAAAAAGTGAAGTTTCATTTGCTTCACCATGTATATTTAACGTTCATTGCATGATGGGAATGTTTAGTTACCTGTCGGTACCGCTGTTATATCATCTACTATGCATAGAATACGTACCACTTAAGGATTTTATGATAGGGCATCTTTAAAAACCAATGCTGTTACATTTCTTATGTACCAACTTTATTGGAAATATACGATTTTGTTTTGTTTTGTTTTTTGCTATTATATCATCTATTGTCCATAGAATACCTACCACTTGAAGATTTTGTAATAATGTATTTCCAAAAAACCACTGCTGTTACATTTTTTCTCAACCAACTGGAATGGAAGTATACATTTTTGTTTGTTTTGTTTTTGAAACATCTGCGTCCTTATTCGACTAAGGTAATATTAATTTCAATTTAATTTAAGTGATCATACAGCCTTTGCAAATACCGTTTTAGGATTTTGTATGTATTAATGTCGTATAGTAACGCGCTTTATTACTTTATTCATTTCTTTTTAAGACATCCTTCTTTCTAGCATTGGCATAAAATATATGAACGTATACAATTATTGTATCGTATATATAGAGATGTATGTGTACAGTAGTGATCAAATTGTTATGGATTATTTGAAATTCGTTATTTTTATGTTAAAAGATTATATGTATCAAGTTATTTCATTGATAAGTAATCGACTTATTATCCTACCTGTGTCAAACATATATTTTCTTACATTGGTTAACATTACGGTTAACCTCCTTTAGCCGCTTCAAGTGCTTTAACACGCTCAGGCATTCCAGTGAATTTTATCATTTCTTTAACATTTTCGACATTTTTTCCTCAATATAATTTTCTCAAAGAAAATATTGAAGAAAGATTGCAAGCGAACACACAAAACTGAAAACGCAACCAGCAAAAATACAAAATACTATAGCAGTCTGAAACGACCTGTGATGTTAGAGGCACCAGTTGAACAGTCAGACAAATTCTGACTTGAAATTATTTGATAAACCATGAAGAGTAGGTACAATATGCCCAGCTACTACAGTAAATACAGTATGTTGTCTGGTGCTTGGTGAAGAAAATAACTCTTAAACGTGCCACTCTTACCTGTTTCCATTACTCAGACGCCCAATCAGTGTGAGGACAGACTTGACGTGCCTGTATTGCCTGTATCATGGTTGGCGTAAGCCAAGGCTTCTTTCTTGGGCGGTAAGCTCGTAATTCACCGGCCAGTAACCTCTTATCAATTGTTATTCTAGAAAAGCTAATGTTGTGTACTACCACTTTGTTTGCAATCTTTCTATAAGATTTTTTGATTGGAAAAAGAATATGTTAATGAGAAAAATGTGAAAAGAATGTTGAAGAAACGTTAGAGTTCTATGGAATGCCAGAGCGTGTTAGAGCACTTGAAGCAGCTAAGGGAGGTCAAATAATATATTAATTAATAAAAGAAACGATATGTTATGCACATATATAGATGTGTGTATTTTTATGTGTATGTATATCATACAGTATACCGTACATGACTGCTGTAGATTGTGCAAGTTGTCTTCAAACAGAGTGCTAAGTGTTGCTTTTTGATGTCTCTCTCGGAGAACCTGACATGAGCAGATGAGAGAAAACATGCATTGTGCAGCAGAGTGATGTCTCCATAACCGTAAAAAAAGGTGCCATGAGCCTGGGGCACCCGTCACAGAAAACGGGAATTGTTACTTGGAACATCCTTACTAGTCCTAAGATCTGTAGCAAGAATGGTATCGCTCTATATACCATTCATATCATATTGTATATTTTATAATCTTAACTCCAATCTCCTAACATATAATAGCAAATACTTTTTCAGTATAAATTAGCAATAATGTCATTTCCGTCGCTAAATATTAGCGCAATTATCATTATGGAAATTCATCATTGTTTTTTATAGTTCATAGTTAATTCTCTTGATAACTTAGTGACGCATGTTATTTGAAATTAATAACCAGTTCCAGTTACCAATATTAACGCGAGACGCACTTTGTGGCAATATTCAACAATTGTTCCAACCTCGGTATAGCGACGCCGACCATGATCATTATTGTTTCATGCGCCATCTAGAGTTTTGGACGATAAGCATTCTATCTTGTATATTTTTCGACTTGCAAGTTTTTATACTTATACCTTGTTCTGTGATATCCGTGTTCCTTTAGCATCTACTTAGACCTTGCCATTGTTTACTATATTCGTGTCAAATTATACTCGAGTAAGTCAAGTACCATCTATTATTTTTATCAATATGGAAATTGCGACGATTCTGTGCTTTTGCTTTGAAGGTAGTTATTTTGATAGAGTTCTCAGTCCCTGTGCCCATTACCATTTTTAAAGAAAGAATTTCAGTAGTTCAGAGTAATTCTTGTCAATATTGCATTTGGTCTGCAGCGACCTCAGATGTAGAAATTTACATCAATATCGATGTAAGGTAATTGTTTAGGGCCTGTCTTGTCCGAGTATTATACAAAGTCAATGGTGCCAAAAGTGATTTAAATTAGGATGCAGTCTTGGCATTTTTATTCTTAGGTATTTTTAGAACGTGTGGTTGTTTTTAGAAATTCTCCTTGTGATTTATACGTATTTCTAGAACTTGTACATCTCTATACCTTCAATCGACAACTGGTGCTCAGAATATTTGTATTCATTTGAAACATCTTAGGCAGCCATGTCAGAATTTCTAGAAAACCTTTTATTTGTGTCAGTGATGTTTTTTAGCCATTATTTTTTTGGATGTGTATTTTCTCGTACTTGGTGGAATGTGATTATCAGCTTTATTATTCTCATCCCTAACTTATGTATGAGGAGTACTTTTGTAGAAACTAAGTGCAAATCTACTATTTTGTAAATATTATTAATTTAGATCTCTTAATATTGAAAGGATCTAAAGTGTCATGCCTTATGTTTAAATTGTAATTGATTTTCTTTTCTGTTATTTATGTAATTATGCTCTCACAAATCGATGCAAATCTTTGTAAGTTATGCTAGGGATAAAATTTAATTATCCTTACCAATCTGATCTTGTTAAATCAAACGTGACTCAAATGTTCTATCGTCAATGTGAAAAGCTACTGCTGTATAAATGTTAATGAGCCCCTCTCTCATTGTAAAGGAGTGGTTGGATTGGGCCTTGACATAATAATTCTACTGAACAATTTTAACTGGTACTGCCTTCTGTAAGTCAATCATTTCATGGTAAAAGAAGTTACATTGATGTTTGATGAGGCATACGGATCCTGAATACGATGCTCAAAATTTCGCCTTGTTCTCAGGCCTTCGGGAAGGAGTCATCCTGTAAAGTTTGTGGGTGATTGGCGTATTTTTAAAACCAACTCTTTACAATTCTTAATCTAACTGCCCGTGTGACCTTACTCAAGGAGAATAAAAGAACTCATCACTGGTACTCAGCTTGGTATTCAAGAAGTTGGCATGAGAAATAGCTTGGAATCTTTTTGGGATGATTTAGCCAGTCCAGAGCTTCCAGATGATGGTTAGGCCAGTCCAGCTTCAGGGGTGAAGGCCAGTCCAGAGCTATAGCGACTGTGGCTTGAAATGTTGCACCAGTACAGCCAGTACAGTAGGTGCAGTATGTGGCGTATAAGTGTACAAGTGCAGTAAGTCTAGTAAGTGTAGTAGGTAGGTAAGTAAGTGGGTTCACAGTTGAGTGGTCTCAGTGAGTGAGTGGCAGACGGTCCCCCAAATTCAGGGAATTCTAACCTAACGTCACATTTTGAAGTTCAAGAGTGGCGTTGCTGGGAAAGCTACGTCTAGATAACGAGCGTGAGAATGTTGCCAGAAAGTTTTGATTGGAAATACTCTCTGGCTGACGCTCGTAATATAAATATTATTAATATAATGTGCACTAAATATGCACGTTTTAATTGTAAAAAGTTCGTAAAAATCACTCGAATTTTAGGCCTATTTTTATTACTAAAAATGAAGGTTATTTTAATACTTGTAATTTTATAACCTTTAAAGGGGTAGCAGGTCATGCTACAATCCACCCCTGCTCACCGCTCATAACTCACAACTTATTGCACACGATTTCCTGCATTCAAGCAAACTACCCGCTGTATTCAGGCCGTACCTGAGTACACCAATTGCCGTCACTGAAGTTCTGGGTTAGGCATGTCCTGGACCGTGCCATCCATATCCCCTAGAAGCCTCAGACTGACTCAACGCTGCTCAAGATCAGTTAAATAATTTAATGTGCCACCTTACTGAAATAAAGCTAAGTCACATTCAGGAGTTCTCTCATTTCCCTCATTTAGGTCACACGGGCAAAGACACCAAAAACCAGAGGAAAATATGAAAGTAAAGTTTGGTAGCTCAAAACCCCATCAGCCCTACTATTTGCCAACCGTATTTACAATACAAATCATTACCAAAACTTTACAGATCTTTACATTACAATTGGAAATTCTATGCATGTGTACTGTAGCTTGATTAGAAATAAATTTATTCTGTATTTCCATTTTCCTATGTGAATTCCTGAGTTACTGCAGTTCATGCTTTCTCCTCATTGAACCAGATATTATGTATTTGCATTTTATATAATTGATAATAATATCTACTCTAATCTTTTTCATTTTTCTTCTGCAAGGGATGATTAGCCTACGGTGATTATGTTGTACAATATCTGGATATTAACTGTCATATGAGATTTTTATTATATCTAATATCAAAGTCATATTATATGATATTCCACGTACTATATTATCTCTGTAACCTATGTAATAACATTGAACACAATTTATTTTAATTTTTTAAATGAACTTATAATGGGTTCTATATCAACTATGTAAACGAGTTCCTAAAGTATGAGTTATTAAATTTTTCCCAAACATCCTTCATTGCGGATGTCCACATTTCATCGTGATTGAACGCTATGGATTGGCCAGCCCTCAATTGGCTGGTCCATTTGCATGGAATGGCTCAGGGTGGCCCAAGAGGAATTAGTTTGGATGACCCTGGTTCACAGGAGAAAAACTCTGAGATGCCATCCTGTTGTATGTGCGTGTGTATTGGAGGGAATTGAAGGCCGTTACAAAGGCCCCAGCCAAACGCTGGCCCTCGATCTAAGTCCAAGTCTAAGATACCCTGCCAAAGCGTTTGTGTTGTGTTCAGTTCATCCACTCGACTTCATGAACTGGAACATCCTTGTCAGCCTCAGCCGTATTCTAGCTCCACACAACACACCCAGCAAGACTCTGTGCTGAAGCGTACGGCAAAGCTGACTGTGCACTTTTGTACTACAACAATATCTTTATATTCCCTCTTGCTCTCTGTGCTGAATGCATCTGAACAGTGTTTTTGTATTAGAATATTTTTGTAATTAAATTTTGAAATATTTCTACGTGTGAGGTGTTAGGTGTCGTACACATGGAGTTCCATGTCAGGCCTCGGCACTCTCAAATTTTTAATATTGACATTTTGCAAAAAAGTAATGAAAGGCAAAGCTCAGATTCAGCAGTATATGTGAAGGATGTACCTGCATAGGAGTTTTATAGGCTTTGTTACCCCGCCAGTGTAGTTTGTTTTCTTAAAAACAAATTCTTTCATTTATATGATCTTCCTCAGGACAATTGTTACACACAGCGTTAATTATAACTTTTGGTACACATATAACCATCAATTCAAGATTATTGTTACACTTTAGGCTTATCATTTCTTTATCATGTTAACAGATGCTTATTTAATGTTTTAGTTTTCAAAACAATGCTTCAGTTTTGTCTTCAGCAATCCCATATCCATTTCTGCACTTTATTGTTAAGTTATTTAACTGAATGTGCATGGAATTTCCTTGTATTTTGTTCCATGACCATGGAATTTGTGGTAAAACATTCTTTAGTTTGTGAGGGTGCATTTTTTGAACTGAAAAAAACACTAGAGGTTTGACCTATTGCAATAGTTGATAGTGATTGATTAACAGTTTGGCTTAATTGACTGTTTTAGCAGTTTGGCTTTATTGACTGTTTGGCTTGATTGACTATTTTGGCTGGATTGACTTTTGGCTGGATTGACTGTTTTGGTTTGGTTGATTGTTTTGGCTTGAATGACTGTTTTAATAGATATAAGGAGAATACAGGAAGTTTGGTTTGTTATATTTATTTCTAGGTGACAGCAGGTTAGTTCTACAAAATTCAGACACAGAATGGCTGGTGGTAAGTCTAAGAAGGCAGGATCTCATGGCATGATTGAGTGCATGACATGTAGGATGTGGGTGGATTCGGAGTCATGCAAAGGCTTGACTGAGATGAGTGAAAGTGAGAGGAATAAATTAGTGTTTGATTTGCTGGAAATGTATGGTGGATGAAAAAGCGAAGAGATGGCTGATGTAAACATGAAGATGGAGGAGGAGATTAAAAGGCTGAATGCAGAGGTTGTGTCTCTCAGGAGAGAATTGGAGGATGAAAAGAGGAGAAGATGCAATTAGTAAAAGGAAAGTGGATGGTGATGTAAATGATGGTGTCAGGCACGTAAGTGAAAGAGATGAACGGAGTAGAGTAAATGAGAAGATGAATGTCAAAGGAAGATAAATGAGATGGATGTGATAAAAGGTGAGCATGATAGAAAGAGGAAAATGCAAGATAGAGACCAGCAATAAGAATATGTGGATAGCATGTTGGAGAATGTTTGTAAGTATGTAAGGATGACTGGAAGTAGTGGATGTACAAATTTGAAAGGAAGATGAGTAAAAGAAATTTGTGAGTATGCTGATATGGTGATTGAAGATATGGATGGAAGCATGGTGATAGTATAAGGAGGGGGAAATGAATTGCTTGAAAATGGAAGTGAAGCAACAGTGAATGCGATTATGAAAGTGGTTGAAAGAGCACATAAAAGGATGCGAGATTGGCTGTCACACGTTTGTTGAGAAGACCGGCTTCTAATCAGGAGTATGAACGATTGTGCAAAGAGGTGAATAGAGATTTGCATGAGAAGATACTTGGTTATGAAAGCAGAGAGTGTACAGAAGCATGAAGTCTGTTCCAGCTTTCTGGATATGGATGATCTGATCCAGGCTGGGTGTTTCTCGGGAGATGGAGTCCACCTTTCACAAGAAGGGGAGCCAAAGCAAGAAGAAATAATTGAAGATAAGAGTAAGGAAAATAAAAAGGTGTCTCTTGCATTTTTGGATATTGAGAAGGCGTAGTGAGACAGGGTTGCACCCTGTCTCCCTTACTGTTTGGTCTATACACAGAAGAATTAGGACTGGAGTGGGATTGCAGTAAGTAGAAGAAAGAAATTGAAAAACTAACAAAAGAGTATGGTCTGAACAAATGGAAGCATAGTATGAATGGGAAAACTACTTTAATTTAGTATGCCAGTAAGAATGTACCAAGGTTTGAAATGTTTTATGATGGAAGTTTTGACAGCCAAATCTTGTTTGCCTTCAGATATAAGGCATTAAGTGTGAATAGCTGTACATGGAGGTGGAATGAGGGGAATACAAGGTTATGTCTGCAGTGTAACAGAGGAGTAGAGGAAAGAGTTGAACATCTTGTCTTAGAATGTAGTAAATATAAACATGAGTGAGAGAGCCTCATGGATGTTGTCCATGAGCAGTATGGAGAGAACCAGTGTAATGCCAGGTGTGTTGAAAGGGACTCTGGAATGAGATATCTTGTGGGGCTGGATGGGGAGTGTAACATGACTGTTATGGATGAAATGAAGTGTTTCTTGGTGCATGCATGGAGTAAGCAATACTGATGTTGAATGTTCAGTTTTTTCGGTGTGACTACCTGCGGGGCGTGTGAGGCTATTTGTGACGAGCTGGATCTCCCAGTGATGCCCTCATTTGGCTGGTACATTTGCGTTGAGTGACTCGGGTTGGGTCTGGGGGAGGTGCTTTGGACGACCGTGTTTCACGGGGGAAAGCCCTAGAGTGTTAGCCTGTTGTGTGTGTGTATTGGGTAAATATTGGAGGCAACTACAAAGGCCCCAGCCAAACGCTGGCCCTCGAGTCTAAGTATAAGTGTGGACATCAATCACGTTGCTTGCTGACGTTCTCATCTGTGCAAAATAATTTTGGATTTTTGAAAGTCTATGTGATTACTGTAGATTTTTTCTCAAAGTAATTTTCTGCTTTTGGTATTATAAACTATTATAATCTTTGCAGAAGTGTTTGATCACCAAATCTGAATAATTCCTATGCTAAAGAGGGGAAACAGCTGAGTCTCCTGGTCAGAAGCAGAACCAATAACCTGGCCTCCTCTTACATTCACATACAGCACCTAAAGAAGATAAAGATTTCCTGTACAATAGGAATGGATTGGCTGTGGGAGAACAAAATATGATTTCTAAAGCTGTTTAACATACAGATCTGTCCTTCAATAGCAGAAAATGCAAATTTTACCTGAAAAATTAAGTTAAATTGCCTACTTTTCAGGGTTTCAAAGACAGTGTTCATCTTAACTATGAAAAGAATGACCTAATTACTCCAGACTAAAGATCCAGAGAAACTGTGACACAAAAAACATACATGAAGGCAACAGTGTTTTTAATCTAATTTGTAGTGGAACATCAATTAAGAGAAATTTGTTCTCAAACAAAATGTATCTTTCTTAAACAGTAGAAGCTAACACTTCTGGTAGTAAAAAAATTGCTAAGATCTCAAGAAATTAGAAATAAACCTTGTTGTTACCATGAACTGAGACCTCTAAGTGCCTGAATGTGACAGCAATAGGCCCCCTGAAATAATAAATGGTAGTTTTGTGCCAACCAAAATACTTTTAAGGTGGCTATTGGAGTTTTTAAAGCAGATATTTACAATAATAAACTAACTGGAGCACTTTTTTTGATTGATTTGATGAAGCTTTGACTGAGAAAACTTGTGAAGATAAGGAGAAATGAAGACATTAGTGTGTAACTTTTTAACTGCAATGTGCACCAAATGTGTTATCTGTAAACTTGCTGTATATAAACAAGCTTTTTTGGGATTTGCCATGAAAGTGTTGGAATGGTGTGTTTAGTTTCACTACAACTCATTGTGTCACATGCTCTGCAGATTAAAGCTCATTCATGAAGTAGCTATAAACTCACCTGATTGTAATAATTTAATAACTGGTCTGCAAAATTAGTCAAGAATTTCCTAATTTTGGTTCATAATTCCTGCTAAAATATTGTGCTTCAAATACTTCACTTTTATGTTTATGCCCAAAAAGCATGCAAACACTAACATAGCATACAAATACAAACATAGCTAAATTTTTTCAAATATATTTATGCTTATATTTATATGTTTGGCACTATAAATATTTTTTTTCAAGTTTTAGTACCTTGAAATAAATTTTATATTGCATAGATATTTATAATTAGGTATGCTTCAAGAAATATGATAAAAAATGGCTTCTATGAAATTGAGGGAGTATATTTGTTATTATTCCTATGTACAATTGTAGCCACATATTTGGATATTTAAATAAATTTGATGGACTAGTTGGACAAAAAAATTCGAGTATTAGTTTAAAAATGTGGATGTTACATTTACCAATTGGCAGCCTGGGCATTACTTGTCAATGGTTTTGTACTTTGAAACTAGAATATATTGACCATGCATCAAACATTTTCAGGAGATTAGAATATTGTTTGAAAAAATGCTGAACTTCACATTAGAATAAAAATGGGACAATTTCACTAAGTTAGGCTAAACCATTTTAACTGAAATATTAATAGTTACTAACTTAATGACATGTGATTTTTATTTTACACCTCTTGCATAAACCTTCTGTTAAATTCCTTCTGCTATAGTTTATTCTGAAGGTGAGATAGCATCTTCAACAAAGTGCCCTAATTTTTGATGAACATTTTATTAGGTTTCAACTCAAACTATTATAAAAAATATAAGATAAGTATTTTTAAAAGTTTTTAGAAAGGATTGAAGTAAATACAAATATATTATAAAATATACAAATTGTTGAAGAGTAAATTAGTGACCAGAGGAATTTAATTTTCTTTTATGCTAGATATTAATGCTTCTAAGTATCTAAATATTGATGATCAATTTTTAATATCAAATGGAAGATTACATAACTCTATTGCGAACAGGTTTGTTGTAATTAAGAGAATATTACTGAGATGTATTGTAGCAATGTATGTAATAACCTTGTAAAACATTCTGTAACATTTTCAAAATTTCTAGGCTGAATTAAAATGTTTGTTTTTTCAGCTTGATTTTATGATGTGTTGTTCAAATGAGAAAGTATAGCATAATCAAAAGAAAACATGTCTTCTGCATCTAGCCAAAGAGCATTTGCACAACGCCTGTCAAGGTAAGTGGACAATGTAGTTTGAATATTATCTCTATTCACAGTTAGTGTACTTTTGAGTTAAGCCCAGTAAATTGTTCTAATCTCATAACTTCTATGCACTGTTAGAAGCTCTTTTGTGTGACCAGGATCATCTTTCTGATAATCAAGTTTTTGCATCAATTTCAATTTTTGCTGGCCCTTCACTATTGCTCAGTTTTGGTATTTTTGTGTTTTGAATGTTATTGTGCTAGTTCTTTGTTGCTACTTATTTAGCACTTATCTTTTTTGTAATGAATATAAATATATAAATAGAATTTGTCAGATAAATGTATGGTGGTTTTTCATCTATGAAATTTATTTTTTGGTAAATATGTACAAGTTCAGTTTTAAAGTAAGCTTTTGAAATGAAAAACAATGCAACATTTTAAAATAACAGGACTTGGGGGCTCTTTGACTCAAGTGATGAAAATGTTGCTTTAGTAATAACTCCACTATCTATAATTTTTCTTCAACCAATTGCATCCTTCATCTGCAATACTGTGTTCCTAAATTCATTGATTCTCGCCCCAGACAACATGCTGCTGATGTACGCAAGACAGTCAGTGCTGCTACACAAGGACAAGATCTTCTTGCTTCTCATCGCTCCCCCAGCAACTCAACCATAGCCTCTGTATGTAATCTGCTGTCCTTAATTTCTCTACTTCTTTGCTCCAATTGATTGATAATCTATAGTGCAGTATATTCTGTAACTGAAATGAAAGAATTCCTGTATGTTGAATCTTCTTTAAAAAAATTCCTCAATATTTGTGTAAATTGTTAAGGCTAGTTCCAGAAAATTATGCAGAATGTCAAAGACTTTGATCCCTTAGGTAAAATATGCAAGGCTAGAAGTCTCCTGTATTTACTTTCAGGTTGTTTCTTTCTTATTTATTATGTGACTAATCTTCAGCATTTTCTTGCTGACCATAAATCTGTGCTTATCTTTATCATTAGGGAGAAGCTATAATTGTATTGCAGCAAAATTTACTACTTTTGTGTGAGCCATCAATTTTAATTTCTGCAACATTAAACAAGTTGCATTTTTTTTAACTCCACTGTAATGATATACAGATGAAAATGGCCCAAAATAGGATGTTGGGTTTTAAATCCTAAATAATTTCTTTTACTCTTCAAGAAGTGCTGCATCTGGAAAAACACAAACTGAGTCATGAATAAATAGTGCACAGGCTGAGAGAAGGCATCAACAATTCTGTTTTTTTATTGTTTCCATCATCGTCATCTACCGAAGGGGTGGTAGCATTAAGTGCATATGTTAGTGAAACAATCGATGGTTTTTTGTGTAATTTATCTTGTAATATGTGCCTTATTGGCTGATAATACAAGAGAAATTTGTGTTTTCAGCAAGTTAGTCATGTTGAGAGCATCGATTCTGTGGACTATGAGGAGTTTCTGGAGCGCCACCAGTCCGAGCTAGAGCGTGACCCTGACATTGGGGTACTTTGCTTCCCTCCTGATGACGTCACTGTCACTACCTTTGCTAGACCCTGTAGGACGTTACAACCTCTCCTGCCCCATCCCAGGTCTGTGATTAGACTCTAGTTTATTAATGCTTCTAGCTAAATCCTCTTGAAATGCACCTGCTGTTTTCTTGACAAACGACTGAGAGTTTGGAAACGATTGTTTTTTGTTATTACTAGCTAAATTTGCTTTAAGAGGTCTCCCTATTTTCATGTTAAATGTCTGAAATTTAGAAAGGAATTATTTAATGAGTAGAAATTTAAAAAACGTGTCAGATAATGTTTTCTTCCCTTGGGTACATAAGTTATAGATAGCTACACAACTCTCCAAATGTGCAAAGGCAAACTAGTAGTAAAGTCTTGAAGAAATCTGGAGAATTGCAGTTATACGATGGTAATTCATTTTTTCCTGAATTACTGTAAGAACTTCAGGGAATTGCTAGTTTACACTTATGGTCTGATCAAGGTAAATTATTTGCTGAGGTGTAGTATGTAACTGTAGACGTATGGGTAGAGTAAATAACCATTTGTTCTGGAAGTTGTTTCCAATATGTAGAAAGCATTTCACTCTACGAAATCTTTCACAAGGATTTATGAACATACTCCTCTGCAACTGCCCTAGTGCTATTCATATTTTTTTTAGAAAAATGAACTTCTTATGACCTTTATTTCTGGTAACATTTTATGGTTAGAAATTTTGGCCTCAGCTACCTCCTGAATCTATCTCTAGTTTGATGCTAGGGAGAGAAACTTATTTTTCCGTCAGTGTGTGATATTGTTGCATGATAAATTGTATGTAGATCAAACCCCACACGTGAGCATACGAGTTGCACTGAAGTTATACTACCTCCGTTTTTTTCCACACACTAATGAAACGTCGCCAAACGGCGTAATGAAAACGTCTTTATTATAAGTATCAAAAACAGTCCTCACTCTCCACTGCTGCTTGAGCTCTGTGTACATCCAATGCTATCTCTGTCATGCATTCACTACGAATGCACGCATATTTTAAAACAAACTGCGTGTTTCTATCTGCTTCCAGTCCTGATAAAAAAAGTTGGAGGTGTTATAACTTGAATGCACCTTGTAGTTTAGAGGTGTCTTTATCTTTCAATTCAATTGCTAAATGATCTTGTGATGGGGCAGTGAGACACTGGATGCCCACGTAGGGGAGTGCGTGCGATGTTACTCAAAGGACTTCGTGCATGTGACCCGCCGCTACCTCCAGTACTCCAACTCTTACGCCGGTCGCACTGGGTCTCTGCAGGTACGTTGCTATGGTCCCTTTGTGTTCCTGTATTCCGGATATTTTGCTTATGATGAAGAGTCACCCCTCAGAAATTGCTATTTTACACATCTCGGTTGTTCCTAATTCAGTCACTCTGTTTGTAGGAAGTGGCTAGTTATTCAGTTTTGCTGTTAACCCTTTCGAGACGGCTTTCAGGTAATTGATTCCTCCTCCTTTGACAGCAGTATCTCGGCAACTGACGGTTATTGCCTGATGCAATGCAGCCTCAGTTTACAGAGGAAGTGGTACAAAGAGTGTTGAAGCTATAATGGTCTATTTCAATGTAACTCAGCGTGTTTTTGGGACATATTAGACCCTCCAGACTTATTTAAATTTGCGCTGGATCAAATGTGTCCCGGCAGACTCGAAAGCGTTAAGAAGCCGAGGTATGTACGGTATCTTGTTCCATCCTCTGTAATGATAATCTCCAGCATAATCTGTTTCTGTTTTCTCCCTATTTTTTGTGGTAAAGAGCTTGTCTAGCTGCGTACTCCTAGACCTCCACAGAAGAAGTGAACTCTGGTGTCTTGTTGCAGGGCAACTTTTGCGCTGAGCTCCTGGAACGCGTGTCCAGCCTCCCGCTGCCGGAGTATGAGGCTGACCAGAACCTCGACGATATTGACAATGCTAAGGTATGTTTATTTAATTGTATTCTAGGACTGTAATACCTAAACTTTCTGCCACTATTCTATGCCTGTGTAGTCTAAACTCCGCTATACTCTAATCGGCTATACTCGTACTTGTATTTTGATATCCTTCGAAAATTAGGACTTTTAATTGTCTGTTGTTTGATTGTTGTTTAATTATACTCATTTAGTATTTTCTGAACTATATTACTTGTATCCTCATTACTTTTAAAGTTTTGAATTATTATTCTGCAAAAAGGAATTCTTAATTATTGATCAATTTAAGTTTTACATGTATAGTTTCTTGTGCATTTAATTTGTTGTTCTGAAATAGCTCTGAGTGCCAAATCTGAAAGCAATTATGCCAAAATACTGACAAGTAAACGAACAACCTATGTTTGCTATGTGTAGCCATCTTAGTCTATGTAATGACTTCCCCTCTTTCTTTAATATGTGGCTTGCCTATCTCAGATTAGTTCTTAGATGCTCTTTAGGCCTTTTTTTTTCTCGGTAATTGTGCTTAGTAGTTTTCATTGTGTCAAGACGTTTTCTGTTTAAAAAACTTGCCGTTAGTTGTCCTTGTATTACGTAAATTGTTTTGTCTACGTGTATCGTATGTTTATGCATTTAATCAGAATTAGAAGTAGTCATCCATTCTCAGGTACAGAAAGTTCAATTGACTAGGGAATATCAAAGGTTACACCCGTCGTTCAACTTGAAATTAAGTACATGTATCGTAATTTTGGAATATTCAAGACTTCCGGTGGGTGTATATTTGTATGTATATGATTAATGTCAGACGAACAAGGATCAGGCGCGTAACTTAGTATATTGAATTTCTCAAATTATTCACCCCAGTTTCCAGAAATACGTTATATGTTCACCAGTGCGTGTTGCGTAGTGGAATAAAATTCTATTATTGCTCACCTCAGCGTGCTGTAAAATGTAGTATGTAACACTGTGGTCCTCAAAGAACACCTTTCTATCTCACACAGTTCCCAGAGTCGATGTGCAGCTCGCGCCATTCCACCATCTCTGTGGGGAGCAGCGTGCTGGGTGCTCCCACTGGGACTGGGGGATCCACTGTAGTAGGGTCTGAATGTAACACACCGAGGGGGAGCTGGGCGTCTAGCGTATTTGACCTCCGCAACAGCCAGGGGGATCCTCTGCTCCCGTCTCTGCTGCAGCCCACGCCTCCCCACCAAACTGACGCCATCAACGAGAAAGCCCGCGCTGCCAATAGACAGGTGCCACCACTTGCGTTTTAATTGTAACTTTATGCATTTGTTTATATCAATTGAAAGTTTATATCTGATGTTGCAGAGACCATTTGATAGTTTAAAATCCTTCACGTGGGAGCTTCTACCTCATTAGGTCGAATATTGTGTTGAAGCTAGTTCACTGATGAAACTTGGAGAAGTCCATTGAATCGAGTTTACTTATCATTGTGGCTGAGTTACTGGAGAAGTCGTCTCTACCTAAATTCGCGTGTGTTTTGCTCTTCTGAGGAATGCTTCTCATATTTTAGCTTATACAATCTCTTGATTTTAACTAACTAATGAAAGATTGTTCACTTTATTGTAGTTTAAATACCCTATTCGTAGGATCCCTGGCTTGCGAATTAAATGGTGGTGCTGTGAAATACGCTGGTTTGGTTCTCAGTCAACTATTTTTGTATTGCTCTTTCTAAAAAATCAACAATTTTTTCAATGATTGAGCACATAATAATTTTTCAGGCATTCATTCCAGTTTTTGTAGTGTATTATTCTTAAACGATCTTTGTATTCAACTGTGAATGGGTATTATGCGTTTTGTCGTGTCTGAGTGTATCATTAATAAACTGAAATATTGAGCATAAATGTATCAAAAAAACATTCCTAACATTTGAAAATAAATTATTAGATTATCAATCAAGGCATAATGTGATAGACTAGATAGACATGCAACACTACAATAATCTGGGCTTAGCATGAGGCTGTAGAGGCCTGAGGATATCATAGAACTTGTGTCCTAATTTAAGGAACTGTTCTATACATATAGGAACATTAATTCGGAAGTACGGAAATCTTACGCGTTTTTGACTTCACTTACGTAGAAAACTGTTACTAAGTAGATTATTTTACTTTGAAGCAGAGATTGTAGGCTACCCAGTTTTTGGTTGATTGGGGACTTGGGTTTTAATATTAATAGATACCCAGTTCACCAATGATGGTCAGTGCTGACAAAGAACGATATTTTGTTCAATACCTACACTGTGATACTGTATGACATGTGCGATGATTTGGGTCACTGTCTTACTACCTGGAAAACCCTATAGAATGGCGTGTAAATGTATCAACTGCAGCAACATAAATCAGCCGCGAATTTTTAGTGATGTATTACGAAACAGCTTCATTCTCTTACAGGACTCCCTGCTGCTGTTGTACCCTGAGCAGGAGGAGGAGGACCTCATTGAGCGCAGGATTTATCCTCCTCCACCCACACCCCATTCTGGCCACAGAATACAGGTGGGTAGCTTACCATACGTTCAAAGTTAGATTTACTGTATTTTTAGCGCCAGGTTTGTTGAACATGAAGCTCAAGCTTCAGTGTTAGTTCTATGCACTGCTATAACAGAATTGTGCACGTGTATTTTCAGATCCCGTGAGGGAAAATTTGATTTGTCATAGGGGCCTTTTCAATCTATGTAGTGTTTTTTCTTTGTGCTAGATGCTCTGTGTGTACATGCTAGGAATGTGTGTTTCTCCTGTTATTCAGAAATGCCTTAAGACTGTACTACCGTTTGTTCTCATAGAAATGAAGGCTCAGTAGATGTTCAATTATCTGCAAAACATTTATTGTATGATCACTTACCCACTGAAATATAAGTATCATCGGGGCCAATGAACCCTGAGCGTGAGATCCATGTTCAGTACTTGCACTAAAGGCAAATTGTGAATATCTGAATCTGTGCAGAAGGACTAGGCTTTAAATTCAATAATTGTCGGGTAGATTTTCATTTTGGTATACTACTTGAAACGCTTTGATGTGTGAATGTTGTTTCGATACTCATTTTGATTTAAAAAAATTCAAGTACATTGTCATTTCTGTCAAATAGAGTAAACAATTGAAAATAATGAAAATATACAGGAATTTATCTCCTATGCTGAAATCTATTAGGGGATACACCATATTTCTTGGCACTCATCTGTGTCCAGGAGCCATACTTGTATGATTTATGGGCCGTCAGTCTTGCAATATCTAACTGAACACAAGCTCGTAATATGTATAAATAGATCGCTAATTCCTCCAATGCAAGTCATAATTTTTGGTTAAATGACTCATTTATCCAATGAAAAATGAAAATGTGGTTAATAGCACTTATCGTTGGTAACTTGAAGGTAGGTTAGAGTTACTATAATTTGACCTTTCTATTTTCAGTCGTCATCTTGCATTTGTATTTACCTGTGCATGCAGCCTGTCAGCGGTTGCTTTATTTAATTCGTTTATTCGCAGGTCAAATGCATAAAGTTGCAATTAGAACTGGAAATCGAGCCTATATTCGCAACACTGGCCCTCTACGACCTGCGAGAGAAGAAGAAAATATCCGAAAATTTCTGTTTCGACATGAATCCGGACCCTCTAAAAAAGATGCTGACTTCGCACGTTCCATACCAGGTGATGCTGCTGATATTTGAGTTCTGGCTGACGAAGGCAGATTATTGAGTTCTAGCTGGCTTACTGGTGACTGTTGAGTTTGTGAACGACGAGGTCATTCACTAGAGTGTCCTAGCAAAACCGGAGAGGGGAGACGTGTGCTTCCGGGGTGCTCTTCCCAGTAGCATAAACGTGCGTACTAAGATCAGACATATGTCCGGTTCCCCGTGTGTAGATGGACGACTGGTGGGGGAGTCCAGCAGTTGAGCCCCTTCAGTCAGAGGGTCAGCGCCTGTGCTCTCCTGCTGTCTGTCGTTCCCTTGTTAAAAATTCCCTATTACCTGATGTAGGTGTGTCTTCTCAATTATACTCTGGAAACCATTCTGTAGCCCCTTTTAAAATTTTACGCGACTATTGTACGATGAAGAAAAATTACAAAAATGTTGTTAAACAAACTATTATTTAATACATCCATCTGAAAAGAAGAGTCAGTGGAAGCTAAACGGTTGTCGCTGTGGCTACTGGGGGAAAACTTGGCCATCTGACATAAATTAGCGGGTAGCCTGGTGACAAGTTCGGGCTGACGTGCTGGGGACTGTTGAGTTCTGGCTGACTTAATGACGATTATTAAGCTTTGTATGTAGTGTGTTATGGGTTGACACAACAACGTCCTCACTTGTGTTGCTTGTCATCCCAGGTACGTGCATTTCACTCAAAGTTTTAGATTTTTTATTAAAATTTTCATTTTCTTCGCACTTTGTTTAACTTGTAGGGTGTATTTCCCGCTTTGAGGTACGCCTAATTGGTGGGGCCATAATATTGTGAAAGAAAGCCGTGTAAAGCTCTGCAGCTGTAATGAATTGCAAGTTAATCTACAGTACAAGTTTTTCTGAATTTAATTTTGACAAATCACATATCATTTATTACGGTGCTGGCAGCTCTTCTCTTATTTTGTAGCGATTACTTTCTACAACAAATATTTTTAATTTATATCATGTACGCTTTACTGCGTTTCTCTTCACGTCAGCGTGTTCTCGGTTTTCTCTCTTCATCAATAATTGCGCTGAACCTATAATTACTTGAATTAGTAGGTGCTAACATCCACTTATTCGTGTGCAGGACATCAGCACGCTGAGCAGAACGTGTGTGTTGGAGATCTCGTACCCGTCACCAGACGTGTTCCTTGTAGTCAGGCTCGAAAAAGTCCTGCAGGGTGACATCGCTGACTGCCTGGTGCCTTACGCTAAAGATGACTCGGTGATTATATTATTTATGTTGCAAGCCAAGTCTCCTTTACTTCTGTCCTTACGAAACTTGCCCGAGAAATTTGTTATCCCCTAGCTATATAACTGCTATTTCCTAGACATGGAATTGGTAAATAGAATTATTTTTCCTTAGCGACGGAATTACTGTTCCTAGTGTGAGTGCAGGATCCCGCCACTAGCGCCAAAACTTGTGAGTGCACTGACACACAATTAGTTGAAAGAAAGATTCATAGCTGAATTACAGAATTTGAGAAAAATTATTCCATTTGTTGTTGACCCGAGGCTGATGAGAAAATTATTGTACGCAAGTAGTATATGAAATGATTTTTTTTTAGATTTTGAGTGTATTGAAGCGTGCTCTTGTTTGTATGTTGGACGTCACGGCTCAGGAACCATCAATGATCAATTTTTTGTGTATTATATGCAGGCATTCCAATTTTTCTTTTCGCAACCTACATGTTCACATTCAAAGTACTAGCTGGCTGGGAGACAGCTGTATAGGACACTCGAGAGTGTCATCACACGCAGTTACTGTTTATTTTATTCGTAATTAACTGTTATACCCGCGTTCCAGCACCGTGATAAGCTGAAGGCATCAGCGGTGTCGTGCTGCGAGCGGCTGGGCAGGTACCGCCAGCCGCTCGCCTGGACCGCCATCAACCTCATCAACATCTTCTCGGGTGTGCACGGTGGTGACGCTGACGCCAGTGCATCCTCATCTGCCAGCGCCGCTGCTGGAGCAGCTGTTTCCATTCCCGGTGCTCTCGGTTAGTTCAGTTCGAGCTTGTTCTCTTTAGTGCAGTATAACTTCCTTCGGTTAGTTCTTTAGGAGTTCGTTCTGTTAAGTACAATATTACTTTCCTCGGTTAGTTTCTTAGGAATTTGTTCCGTTTAGTAGAGTATTACTTCTCTTGGTAAGTTCTATTTGGTCATTTGAGTTTCTTCTAATTAGTATTGTTTATGAATTATAGTAAAGGTTGGATGGAACGAAATGATGCGCTGGCTGTGCAACTAGTGCTACTTTGGCACTGTGTGTGATTTCAGCTTTGTTTCTTGTTTAGTACTCCTATCTAATTTTCCCTAAGCTATGATGAACAGTTAATTTAGTGAGTACGTATATGTTTAGCATAGAACCGATGAGCCTCGTGTTTCCTTTGTCGTGCAGGAAGCTGGGAAGCTATTATGGGATACGCGTTCTGCAAGAGTATAGTAGATTCTGTGTTTAACTATTTCATTTACTCTTTTACTAGTTGAGTCTCTTCGGGCGACTACTGTAATGAAACTCCATTCAATGTGTCATTTTGTATTAAGTGTTCTCTATTTATGAGAATGATCATATGGGCTTGTTGAGTTTCTAGTTTGTGCTTTTGACCTTGAATTTATTTTTCAGTTCAATTTTAATTTTTTGGGGAAGAGGTTGTATTTGATTTTTCATTTAAGTAGCTAGTAACGCCAGCATTAGATTGTAGCTCTCTTGCTGAATATATTTTCTGCCTGAGAACGCAATAGAATAGAATAGGGCAACAGGAACGAGCTGTTTGGTTTATTCTTGGGCTGCTACCCAAGTCCCATGCCGTCTGAGAAAATTGATTGAATATTAATAGTAAAAAAACATCGCATTTAAACTAACAAAAAACTGCACGATTTTCGCTTATAATTCAGTCTCCTTGGTCTTAGTGTTAGCTAAAGGTAATCGGACACCATTTAGAGTGCATTTATTATCCTGTGCGTATAGAACGGAAAGGGAGCGCCAGCAACAGCAGCCTGACGACTGAGGACAGCACAATCACTGTGACGGCCACGGCTGCCACTGGCAGCAGTAGCAACAGCGGCAGCATGAAGCGCAGGCAGCAGCAAGGCGTTGGGTCCTCTCTTGCTGAAGGATTGGCCACGTTGCAGGTACTGTGTTCTCAGCATTGATAAATGTCTTACGTATATGCTAGAAAATAAAAACCTGACCTGCATTGATTTAATGCTCAATTGGTTTTTGTGTGCGCATAATAAGTTCTTCGTTCATGTTCTAATTATTGTAGTGAAGTTTACAGAAATCAGTGACTTCTGCACAAGTCAATAATTTAATGAGCAGGTATTATTTTCAAGTTTAAAATTTATTTCATTGACTTTCTAAGATGAGCAGTTGCGTGAGCGCTGGTTTTGTGTTGGTACTAAAATTTTCCCAGTTATGTGCTTGCTTTTTTCATATAGTCAACATTGTATTGTCTTAGATCCATACTGATATAATTCTGATTGTAAAGAAATATACAAAAAAGTTTCGCAGCAAAAATATCATCAGTCAGCGTAAGAAAACGAATCAAAAACACGACTTGTTGTCCAAAAAGGTTTCACTGAGCCATAGTTACATTGCGGCATTATTTTTTTTAGTTACTAGGATTGTCTTTATTAACGTAGGTGTAGATAATTTTAAGTGAAAAAGATACACTCCACAAACTACTGTGCCATTGTTGTCAGTCTGGGTCTCTGCCTCGGCGTGGGTCGATGGAGCGACGCAGCTTCCAAGAGAAGAGCCGCAGTTGGTCTACTGCTGAGTTTGCCAGCTGCCTTGACTCCTTCCGGCCTGTCACCCTCACCGTCTCCTCCTTCTTCAAGCAGGTGCTGTTTCCTCATGCATTCTGTCTTAGTTTCACTTTGCGTTGCTTTCTTATAAGAGGTTTTTCATGACTGGATGTTGTGTTATAGGAATTGTATGAATGGTGCTACTTTGCCTCCACTACCTCAAGGCATTAAGCAGTATATAAGACTTTGGTTTATTATCGTATTGACTAATTTTGCTTTTTCTATTTTGTTTCCGAGTTTCTTAGATTAAATTGCTGTGTAATGTAATTTAGTTGTGCTTAATTTTAGGGGGAAATCCGAGGTATTAGCAAAATAGACGGGGTCTGTTCGTGTAACACTGGTAAAATTACTTACGACGTTTTCCTAAAGTTTGGTTGTGTCAGTAAAAATTTCATCTCTCAGTTCGTGTATACTTTTTTCTCTGGATTGTGGTCTGGTTCATTCTTTTGGAAAAGAAGCTGAAGCTTTTTCTGTAATTTTCTTAAGCCAGCCGCATTCATTCGTTTATAAAAGTTAAAATTATAGTTTTTAAAATATTTGCAGTTTTACTTAAATATTGGAAAAATTATAGCTTAAGATCATCGGATTAGAGATGATTACAGACCTCACATTGTTGCTTTGAGTTAGCTACACGTGGAAAATTAGAACAAGCTTTTTAAGTCTGTGTGTTTGTATGCATTAATTTATGCTGCAGGTTCTACAGGGCAAATTTTACTTGACGTCAATTTTAAACTGGAGCCAAACTTGCTTCGTACATTTTCCCTATTTATTGTTTGTGATTTCATTCATGTGTGTTAGGAAGGGGACAAGCTGAGGGACGAAGACTTGTACAAGTTTTTAGCGGACCTGAAGCGGCCGTCGTCGCAGCTGAAGAAGAAGTGCCTGCCTGGGCGCCTCAAGCTCGACATCTCCCCGCTGGCGCACGCACCCAAGTACT